>JAVJIF010015525.1:0-117275 GCA_038442645.1 Agave tequilana
GATGGTGTCCTCCTCCGTTGCCTTTCCAATTCAGAGGCGCAGGAAGTGCTTAAAGAAGCACACGACGGCATTTGCGGAGCTCATCAGCCAGGTCCAAAACTCAAAGACAGGTTGCATAGGCTTGGATACTATTGGCCAATCATGATAGCCGATGCCATCCAATATGCACGAAGGTGTAAAGCGTGCCAAATCCATGCGGACTTCATACACCAGCCTTCGGAGTTGCTCCACCCAACTGTTGCTGCTTCATGGCCATTTGAAGCATGGGGAATAGATGTCGTGGGACCAATCAGCCCCTCTTCGATAAGAGGTCACGTTTATCCTAGCAATAACCGACTACTTTCAAAAATGGGCGGAAGCTATACCACTGGTGAAGTCAAAACCTCTAACGTGGTGAATTTTATCAAACACCATGTCATCCATCGATTTGGTGTTCCTAGGCGGATCATCCATGATAATGGTCCCCAATTCATAAGCCAAGTATTCTTCGGTTCTGCGATAAATACTGAATTCAGAATGTGGCTTCAACTGCCTATAATCCCGCAGCTAATGGCTTAGCGGAAGCATTCAACAAAACAATCATCAAGGTACTCAAGAAGTTCGTCTCCTCGAATAAGTGAGACTGGGATGAAAAGCTTGGTGAATGTCTTTGGGCATACCGAACCACGTTCGGACACCGACAGGCAATACGCTTTTTTCCTGGTATATGGGTGCGAAACAGTCATCCCATTGGAAAATCCAGACGCCATCATTGCGAGTCGCTCTGACCACTAAGATCACATCAGAAGACAATGATCGGTTGCGTCTTCAAGAGCTCGAAGCCCTAGATGAGAAGCGACTACAAGCTCAGCAACACATCGAGTTGTATCAAACTCGAATTTCAAAAGCCTTCAATAAGAAGGTCAAACAGAGGGGTCTCCAGAAAGGAGACCTAGTTTTAGCCGTCAGACGACCAATGATTATGACGCATAAGACCAGAGGCAAATTTCAGCCTAAATGGGAAGGACCGTTTGTGATAGAAACAATCTATTCAAACGGAGCATACCGCCTTATGACTTCAGATGGCGACCTACTCATGATGCCGGTCAATGGCAAGTTCTTGAAGAAGTATTATCCCTGATTAAGGATCCCTTCTTATGATCAAGTTAACATTCACCTCTGATCAAGACCTTCACATCCAAAGTATATGTAATACCCCGTTCCTGGAATACGTACTTAGTTGCGTATTCAGATTTTCGATCGTATTTTCGATTGTTTTCTGTATTTATTCTGTATCATGAATTCTTTACACGATTATTTTTGTTGGATTTTGGATTCGTGGACTCGGAGCCAGCCCTAGCCTGAGCCGAGGGCCGATCATGGTATATTCCTCGATTTGGTTTTCTGGCATGTAGAATTGACCGATTTCAGTTTTAATGTTATTTCCAATATATTAGATTTTCTTGTGAATTTCTGGACTTTTCTCGGATTAAATTGAATTTCTTCAAAACCGGTGTCGGCCAGTACCGCTGACCGATTCCCGGATTTTAATTCTCAAACGGTTTAGAATTTCATGATGGTTCTCTCAGACTTTATTTTATTCTCGGAATCATATTTCTGTCTATATTCTTTTCTGGGATTTTACGATTTTATGAAATTCTTTCGGAGTCGGTAAATCTCAGATTCCGGGATTTTTAACTTTAAAACTATAAAGTATTTCTTCGAACGGATTTCACTATGGTCTTTATATATATTTCCTGATTTTGGTAAAATTTTCAGATCATCCGAGATACTTGAATTTCGGCATTTTTCAATAATTGCATATTCCTAATTTCCACCTAGATTGCCACCTCATTTCCCACTCACATTCTCACCTAACCCCACTAACTCTCTCTCCTTCCCTTAGCCGGCCAAGTGGCCTTGTGAGGACACCTCACCTCCCTTTTTGCAAGAAAACCCTTGCATCTATCCCATTTACACTCAATTCACAAAATCCCCAACCTATATAATTCTTTTCATTTGCAATTCACCCTTTTCTTTCTCCTTCACTTCATCAAGAGAGACTTCTCCAAAATCCCCATCTCCTCCACAAACCCTAGCTTCAAGAAACCCCAAGTCTCTTCGCCTCCAACTTCAAGAGTTCATCTAGGGCTTCAAGGATCTCATCTCCAACCACCAACACTCCGAAGGCAACTCCAAGTTCAACATCTCCATCTCATGCTTCAACAACCACTCAAGGATTAAGGCCATCATCTTCTTCTTGGATCAAGCCCCTAATTGGACCATCCAAGTGAGTACCTTACTCACCAAGACCTAGATAGCTTCCTAATTACTTATACTAGTAATCTTATACACTAGATTCTTAAAAATCCTATTTTAGGTCATCAAGAACTAAATCCAACCTTCCATGTGAGTATTTCACTCACCAAGATTTGAATTAGCCCTAGAGCACTTGTGTCTACCCCTATTGTACATCTAAGTTACCTAAAATCATGAATTTAGCCATCTAACACAACTCCCAGAAATTCTGCTCTGTCACAGTTTTTCCCACGACTAGTCGACTTATCCTAGGGGCTAGTCGACTAGAACACTTAGCTGAAACTTAGTTTTTCCGAAAAACTCAGTATTAGTCGACTTACTCCCAGTATTAGTCGACTGATAAACTCTCTGGAAATCCCTGTTAGTCGACTCCTGAATCACCTAGTCGACTAACCTTCCTTGGACCAGAAACCAACTATCGGCCTAGTCGACTGAGCCTAAATACCAGTCGACTTGAACCCCCCTAGTCGACTAACCATTTTGCCTTAGTCGACTAATGTTCCCTGAACCAGAAACTCCAATTCTCTGTATCCCAGACTTAGTCGACTTGCGTGTATGTTAGTCGACTTGAGACCTATATTAGTCGACTAATCCCTTGACCCTAGTCGACTCCTGGAAAAAAATCCCAACTCTCTGGTGCACGGTTTAGCCGACTATACAAGACTATTAGTCGACTAATCCCACTTGTAGTCGACTAATTCTTCCCCCTAGTCGACTAATTCTTCGTCTGCATGTCTTAAATGGTTTCTTTCTAAAATTAGATCTTGTCGTGATTTATGTATTATGCATTATGGTTTCTTGTACTTCATGACTGGTACTTTAGGACTCATCGCTTGATGGATCTTATGCATGGCTCATGTGAATGCACTTGGTACTTATGACCTATTATTTGAGGTTCATCACCTGCAGTCACTTTATATTATCATGCTTGTGTATTGCCATGTAATCGCTTGTTTTATTCTTAGACTTATGCCTTGCCCGTGTTATCCTTACTCCTTTATTGTATACATGCGTGGCAGACCCTTCGAGGTCGTTGAACCCTAAGTTATCTCTATGTTTCCACTTGCTTTACCTTATTATAGTCTTGTTAGTTATCTATTACCTTTTAACACATGTATATCACATGACGCCTAACATGTACTCACTCGACCCATTGTTATGCCATGGTTGACCCGGCCAATTATTAGTTCATTGTTACGTTTCATTTGTTATATCACCACTTAGTCATGCTATCCCTTAAACCGAGCATGATACACTTGACTTTACGATTATCTTATTTACGGGAATCCTACCTGTTTTATGGAACTAAGTGCCACACCGTCCAATGGTGGGGGCCACCTCTAGAATCCACTCCCTCAGAACAAAGTGCCACATGGAACAAAGTGCCACACCACACGGTGGGGGCCACCTCTTGAATCCATGGGGGCCACCTCTTGAGTCTGTAGGGTTACTACTGTCATGTTCATTTATTCCGTAAACTGATAATCTTTAATAAGCTACAACTTATATGGGGTATGGATGGAAGTGATGGATGCCGGAATGATACCTTGCTTATAGTGATGGAAGTATATGGGGGACATTGAGCCTCCAAGCCGGTCCCAGGTGGTGGGAACCGTTGGACCACCAAATTGGTCCCGGTGTATGTGAACTATTATCGAGCCTGTTAGCCGGTCCCAGGCGGTGGGAACCGTTGGACCACTAAACTGGTCCCGGTGTATGTGGACATGTGAAGCACTATAAGAAGCTATATCAGTTCTCTATCTACTTCCGATAACGACCCTCGACTTTCCGATATATGGATGTATGTGAGTTGGGATCGATACCGAGGCACATACCTAGATATATGGGTTAGACGAGTAATATTAATAATAATTGATACTGTTATGGTTATTGTTATGGATCTTGACGTTCCAGGTATGTTTTCCAGTTATGTTTCCAGTTGTGACACTGTTATGATTTCCGTGATTCCAGTGATGATTCCGGTTTTAACTATTATTAGTTCCTGTTTTGGATTTGTTTGCACTGTTTGTGTGTAGCCCTGTTTGACTGTCGTATGAATTGCAATTCTGATCCTATACGCTTGTTTTCCTGTGGCATGAGATAGAGGTATATGTATGAGGGTTTCCTTGTTTGGATTATTCCTTCGACGTACTAATCTCATGGGACAGTGACTTAAGCGTATACGATCACTTTTGTTGTGTAGTTAGCATTACTTTGGATTTCCATTTCATGTCGATTATGTTATACTCGTCCCTTTATTCATAGTTGTGTTCTGACCCCATCCATGTCCCCTAGCCACTTGGCAGTAGTTTATTTATTACTATTTGTCTTGACCCCTTGGATTTGCATATTCAGATTCCGAGGCTTGGATCGTGGTGGAGCCGTCCACTACAGATTGAGCTTCCTCTGGTGAGCAGGCAGTCTAGCTCCAGTGCTTTTACTCCAGATTTCTTTTCACTCACGGGATCCTCACCTCCTCGTGAGCATTTTGTGTATGTCTTGTATATTTTACTTTTGGACTGAGTTGTGATAAAAGACATATGGAATATGTAATGTTTATCATACTGTGATGACTTGTATCTGTACTTTATGTTGGCATATATGTGTGTATACCATGCTTTGCGTTGCACTCTGATCCTTGCTTGTTGTATTTTATGCTTAGCGTGTATACGTGGGGGCCTTTCCTGACCTACGTATATACGTCGCAGTGACGCCCCGTATCCGTGGAATCGGGGCGTTACAGGTTGGTATCAGAGCTTAGGCTCTTACCTCCATAGTACAACAAGTAGCAAATTCTAGAAATTTGCGGATGCCAACATCAATGTACAAAGTTGTCTAGTCCTTTTGATTTATCTAGTCCCTCTTGATTCCGTCCTTCATATCCTGAAATCCTTCCATTTCCTTTTCCAGCTCCTTCCAGCCTATCCATACCTAGTATCGATGGAGAGGAGATCGGGTCGCAGCAACTCTGGATCAGCGTCGGGTGGAGCAGCGGGAGAGAGTGGGGATATATTGAGGGTTATCCAGACCATGATGGAAAACCAGCAACAATAGATGGAAAATCAGCAGCAGCAGACCGAGCTTCTCCGGCAAGAGATAGCAGCACCTAAGGGTCAGAGGCCGGGGAACATATCGGACTTCAGGAGGCTACAGCCAGCTACATTCACGGGTGGAGAGAAACCTTTGGATGCTGAGCAATGGCTGACAGACACTTCAGATTTATTGAATGCAGCCAGGGTCCCACAGGAGGACCAAGTGGAAGTTGCCAAGATTCAGCTAAAGGATATAGCCAGGACTTGGTGGCTAGCAGAGGAGGCCAGACTGGAGAAGCCTGTCACTTGGGACACCTTCTCCAAGAGTTTCTACAGCAGGTTCTTCCTGTCACAGCTCAGAAGGACATGGAAGAACAATTCATCAGACTTCGGCAGGGGAGTAAGACCGTGGATGAGTATGCCGCGGAGTTTCTCAGATTGAGCCGCTTTGCCCCTATATGGTAACGGATGAAGAGAAGCGGGCAAGCAGATTTCAACAGGGTCTTCAGATGGATATTCAGATGTACCTAATGCCCCATCACCTGAAGACATATGCAGAAGTTCTCACCACCGCTCGGGAAATAGAGCGTGGGTTGAGAAGAAGAAGGAGAATCAGATGAGGAGCCAGGCAAGAAGAGACCTCTGAGTTGATGGATGAGGAGGGTGCAGATAGGGCAACCCAGGGCCCGATGATGAAGAGACCATTCCAGACCCCTCTTCCCCTGATCACATGCCATTATTGCCACAAGCCCGGGCATTATAAGAGGGAGTGTCGAGTGGCCAAAGGATTATGTTTAGAGTGTGGATCAGGGAGACACATGCTGAGGGATTGCCCACACAGGAAGGTTGGACAGGTGGCACCAGTCAGCCAGCTCATCCAGCCCAGCACTTCCAGCGCAGCCACTGAGGAGGTACCCCGAGCCCGTTGACCGGAGAGCTCCGTTTCCACCCCAACGGTATGACCATCAGCAGAGGGGGATGAGAGCCAGAGCAGATCAGACAGGGCAGAGGCCAAGTTCATGCCATGGCGGCAGAGACTTCAGGTGTTGCAGCAGAGTGGGAGGATCAGCATCCAGATCAGGGGCCTTAGGATTTCATGGTAACCACTGCCCCATTTCTTGTATTTGAGTTGGTTATCATTCTAAGTATTATTTTCTTGATTCTTTCCTTGATCATCCTAGTCTTCCTGTGTTTATCTTACCTTCTGTTTGGTTTTATGATGCCTTATTTGTGCCTTCGTTCCTTTTGTGTTCAAATTTACCCCTTAATGAAATTGCGAGGACGCAATTTTTGTAAGGTGGGTAGATTGTAATACCCCGTTCCTGGAATACGTACTTAGTTGCGTATTCAGATTTTCGATCTGTATTTTCGATTTGTTTTCTGTATTTATTCTGTATCATGAATTCTTTACACGATTATTTTTGTTGGATTTTGGATTCGTGGACTCGGAGCCAGCCCTAGCCTGAGCCGAGGGCCGATCATGGTATATTCCGATTTGGTTTTCTGGCATGTAGAATTGACCGATTTCAGTTTTAAATGTTATTTCCCAATATATTAGATTTTCTGTGAATTTCTGGACTTTTCTCGGATTAAATTGAATTCTTCAAAACCGGTGTCGGCCAGTACCGCTGACCGATTCCCGGATTTTAATTCTCAAACGGTTTAGAATTCATGATGGTTCTCTAGACTTTATTTCTCGGAATCATATTTTCTGTCTATATTCTTTTTCTGGGATTTTTACGATTTTATGGAAATTCTTTCGGAGTCGGTAAATCTCAGATCCGGGATTTTTAACTTTAAAACTATAAAGTATTTCTTCGAACGGATTTCACTATTGGTCTTTATATATATTTCCTGATTTTTGGTAAAATTTTCAGATTATTCCGAGATACTTGAATTTCGGGCATTTTCAATAATTGCATATTCCTAATTTCCACCTAGATTGCCACCTCATTTCCCACTCACATTCTCACCTAACCCCACTAACTCTCTCTCCTTCCTTAGCCGGCCAAGTGGCCTTGTGAGGGACACCTCACCTCCCTTTTTGCAAGAAAACCCTTGCATCTATCCCATTTACACTCAATTCACAAAATCCCCAACCTATATAATCTTCTTTCATTTGCAATTCACCCTTTTCTTTCTCCTTCACTTCATCAAGAGAGACTTCTCCAAAATCCCCATCTCCTCCACAAACCCTAGCTTCAAGAAACCCCAAGTCTCTTCGCCTCCAACTTCAAGAGTTCATCTAGGGCTTCAAGGATCTCATCTCCAACCACCAACACTCTCCGAAGGCAACTCCAAGTTCAACATCTCCATCTCATGCTTCAACAACCACTCAAGGATTAAGGCCATCATCTTCTTCTTGGATCAAGCCCCTAATTGGACCATCAAGTGAGTACCTTACTCACCAAGACCTAGATAGCTTCCTAATTACTTATACTAGTAATTCTTATACACTAGATTCTTAAAAATCCTATTTTTAGGTCATCAAGAACTAAATCCAACCTTTCCATGTGAGTATTTCACTCACCAAGATTTGAATTAGCCCTAGAGCACTTGTGTCTACCCCCATTGTACATCTAAGTTACCTAAAATCATGAATTTAGCCATCTAACACAACTCCCAGAAATTCTGCTCTGTCACAGTTTTTCCCACGACTAGTCGACTTATCCTAGGGGCTAGTCGACTAGAACACTTAGCTGAAACTTAGTTTTTCCGGAAAACTTAGTATTAGTCGACTTACTCCCAGTATTAGTCGACTGATAAACTCTCTGGAAATCCCTGTTAGTCGACTCCTGAATTCACCTAGTCGACTAACCTTCCTTGGACCAGAAACCAACTATCGGCCTAGTCGACTGAGCCTAAATACCAGTCGACTTGAACCCCCTAGTCGACTAACCATTTTGCCTTAGTCGACTAATGTTCCCTGAACCAAAAACTCCAATTCTCTGTATCCCAGACTTAGTCGACTTGCGTGTGTATGTTAGTCGACTTGAGACCTATATTAGTCGACTAATCCCTTGACCCTAGTCGACTCCTGGAAAAAAAATCCCAACTCTCTGGTGCACAGGTTTAGCCGACTATACAAGACTATTAGTCGACTAATCCCACTTGTAGTCGACTAATTCTTCCCCCTAGTCGACTAATTCTGTCTGCATGTCTTAAATGGTTTCTTTTCTAAAATTAGATCTTGTCGTTGATTTATGTATTATGCATTATGGTTTCTTGTACTTCATGACTGGTACTTTAGGACTCATCGCTTGATGGATCTTATGCATGGCTCATGTGAATGCACTTGGTACTTATGACCTATTATTTGAGGTTCATCACCTGCAGTCACTTTATATTATCATGCTTGTGTATTGCCATGTAATCGCTTGTTTTATTCTTAGTTTACTATGCCTGCCCGTGTTATCCTTACTCCTTTATTGTATACATGCGTGGCAGACCCTTCGAGGTCGTTGAACCCAAGTTATCTCTATGTTTCCACTTGCTTTACCTTGTTATAGTCTTGTTAGTTATCTATTACCTTTTAACACATGTATATCACATGACGCCTAACATGTACTCACTCGACCCATTGTTATGCCATGGTGACCCGGCCAATTATTAGTTCATTGTTACGTTTCATTTGTTATATCACCACTTAGTCATGCTATCCCTTAAACGAGCATGATACACTTGACTTTACGATTATCTTATTTACGGGAATCCTACCTTGTTTTATGGAACTAAGTGCCACACCGTCCAATGGTGGGGGCCACCTCTAGAATCCACTCCCTCAGAACAAAGTGCCACATGGAACAAAGTGCCACACCACACGGTGGGGGCCACCTCTTGAATCCATGGGGGCCACCTCTTGAGTCTGTAGGGTTACTACTGTCATGTTCATTTATTCCCGTAAACTGATAATCTTTAATAAGCTACAACTTATATGGGGGGGTGGAATGGTGGATGGATGCCGGAATGATACCTTGCTTATAGTGATGGAAGTATATGGGGGACATTGAGCCTCCAAGCCGGTCCAGGTGGGGGAACCGTTGGACCACCAAATTGGTCCCCGGTGTATGTGAACTATTATCGAGCCTGTTAGCCGGTCCCAGGCGGTGGGAACCGTTGGACCACTAAACTGGTCCCGGTGTATGTGGACATGTGAAGCACTATAAGAAGCTATATCAGTTCTCTATCTACTTCCGATAACGACCCTCGACTTTCCGATATATGGATGTATGTGAGTTGGGATCGATACCGAGGCACATACCTAGATATATGGGTTAGACGAGATAATATTAATAATAATTGATACTGTTATGGTTATTGTTATGGATCTTGACGTTCCAGGTATGTTCCAGTTATGTTTTCCAGTTATGCCAGTTGTGACACTTGTTATGATTTCCGTGATTCCAGTGATGATTCCGGTTTTAACTATTATTAGTTCCTGTTTTGGATTTGTGTTGCACTTGTTGTGTAGCCCTGTTTGACTGTCGTATGAATTGCAATTCTGATCCTATACGCTTGTTTTCCTGTGGCATGAGATAGAGGTATATGTATGAGGGTTTCCTTGTTTGGATTATTCCTTCGACGTACTAATCTCATGGGACAGTGACTTAAGCGTATACGATCACTTTTGCTTGTAGTTAGCATTACTTTGGATTTCCCATTTCATGTCGATTATGTTATACTCGTCCCTTTATTTCATAGTTGTGTTCTGACCCCATCCATGTCCCCTAGCATTGCCACTTGGCAGTAGTTTATTTATACTATTTGTCTTGACCCCTTGGATTTGCATATTCAGATTCCGAGGCTTGGATCGTGGTGGAGCCGTCCACTACAGATTGAGCTTCCTTGGTGAGCAGGCAGTCTAGCTCCAGTGCTTTTACTCCAGATTTCTTTCACTCACGGGATCCTCACCTCCCTCGTGAGCATTTTGTGTATGTCTTGTATATTTTACTTTGGACTGAGTTGTGATAAAAGACATATGGAATATGTAATGTTTATCATACTGTGATGACTTGTATCTGTACTTTATGTTGGCATATATGTGTGTATACCATGCTTTGCGTTGCACTCTGATCCTTGCTTGTTGTATTTTATGCTTAGCGTGTATACGTGGGGGCCTTTCCTGACCTACGTATATACGTCGCAGTGACGCCCCCGTATCCGTGGAATCGGGGCGTTACAGTATATGAAAAAGAGAGCCTCTCTCTTCCTCCAAGCGAGATCATACAACCATAAACCTGTAGGAACCTGGCCATACGCTGGTTGTTTTAAAGGAGAATCAAGGTTATGCATACATTAACCAGATGATTTAACATCCTTAACGATTAAGGATAGAGGAAAATGTTGGCTTTTAAGTCCACATAAGTCCTCGACAACTCATCATGCTGAGGGGAATAGCATGGCTAGCCCGAATCAAACGGTAGTTGGTAAAGGCATATCAAACCCGTTAACAGCTGGGATTTGCTGCTAAAATCCTTAGGGACCTGTTCCCATTTGATTCCCTCTCCAAAATCACTTACCAATTCTCACCCATAGAATGGTAAGACCACATATATATTCGCTGTTACGTTAACATTAAACCTATGACAGTGATTCTCTCGTTTCTCCCCGTAAAAACGAGACCTCCAAAATCACTTACCAATTCTCATCCATAGAATGGTAAGACCACATATGCATTCGCTGTTACGTTAACACTAAACCTATGACAGTGATTTTCTCGTTTCTCCCCGTGAAAACGAGACCTTTTCCCAAATTCCATTTCAATTTCGAGCTTGGTGGCGTCTCAATCGGTTATGTCATTGCGACCTCTGAACCAGCAGACAGCCAAGTCTCAACCTTGAGCTTGGTGGTTGCTCAACCAGTTATGTCATTGCGACCTCTGAACTGGCAGATAGCCAAGTCTCAATTTCGAGCTTGTTGACATTTACAAAAGACAAGTCTCAATCTTGAGCCTGTTGACATTTACAAAAGACAGGTCTCGATACTTATGATATTTACAAAAGATAAGTATCACCAACCTTGAGCTTGGTGGCGTCTCCATCGGTTATGTCATTGCGACCTCTGAACCAGTAGACAGCCGAGTCTCAACTCCGAGCTTGTTGACATTTACAAAAGACAAGTCTCAACCGAGCCTGTTGACATTTATAAAAGACAGGTCTCGATACTTGTTGACATTTACAAAAGACAAGTATCACCAATCTTGAGCTTGGTGGCATCTCAATCGGTTATGTCATTGTGACCTCTGAACCAGCAGACACCTAAGTCTCTCAATACTTATCGACATTTATAAAAGATAAGTATCACCAATCTTGAGCTTGGTGGCGTCTCAATCGGTTATATCATTGCGACCTCTGAACCAGCAGACAGCCGAGTCTCAACTCCGAGCTTGTTGACATTTACAAAAGACAAGTCTCAACCGAGCCCTGTTGTCATTTACAAAAGACAGGTCTCGATACTTATTGACATTTACAAAAGACAAGTATCACCAATCTTGAGCTTGGTGGCGTCTCAATCGGTTATGTCATTGCGACCTCTGAACCAGCAGACAGCAAGTCTCTCGATACTTATCGACATTAATAAAAGATAAGTATCACCAACCTTGAAGCTTGGTGGCTCCTCAACCAGTTATGTCATCGCGACCTCTGAACTGACAGAATACCAAGTCTCAGTCAGTTCAATCCAACAAAGACTATGTTCTCAAACGGGTGCAATACAATTCGGAACCGACAATTCAGAAAGTAGAACAGTTTGGAGATTCGAGAGGGTGTCAAGACAAAAATTATTATTTTCATTGATTCCAAAAGGATGGGATACATGGAGGCACATATATTACGACCTACGGGCGTACATTATAAGATCTGATCCGCTCTTCAAGGGAAGCCAGCCTCGTCCTCCTATCATTAGCAGCCCGGACAAGCGCCTGCGATCTCAGCTCAGCCTCATCAAAGTTCGTCGCCTGGGCCCAAAGAGCTTCGACCTCAACCAATGTTGCCCTCTGAGCTAACTCCTGCCGCGAGAGTTCGTCACTCTGAGTCTAAGCTGCTCAAGTCGTGTAGTCTCTTCAAGACGCACTGGTTCAACCCTGGATAAGAGAAGATTTGCCTTCCTGATCATCTCCTTGGCCTTCCCAATTTTGTCTTCAGCGTCAAGAAGAGCACTGGTGGAGGCGTCAATGGCATTCCAACCTCTACCTTCCTTGTTTCCAAGGATTTCAAGTCAGAAGAAATAGCCTTAGCAACCTCCTGAGCAGCAAGACGGGCTTCATGCATTTGAGCGACAAGATGCGCAAGCTGCTCACTAACCGAAGACTCTAGGTCTGAGAGGCAAAGCGGCGCCATTCCTCTACGTCCCTCTCAAATTGATCTACCAGGAGTTCCAAGGCAGTGGCCTGGTTATACCCTTCAAGGTCCTGAATACTTTCAATACTGCGGGAGAGGACCACCTTAAAGTTGAGAATGACATAGTCGAACCTTTCAAGACCAGATCGATGGATCGCCCTAAACCTTTATAAAAGCTATCGACTATGTCGCCTATAAAATTATTTTCAACCTCGGCCACTTCTGGTAGAGGACAGCTTCAGAAAAAATCCACCAGCCTGGTTAACACTACTGTGGAAGGAGCGGTAGGAACAATGGCCTGCAGCAGCATGACAGGTCATCAGTGATCTCAGCGGAGTCTTCATTGAAACCAGTACACTAGCCACCGCTGAGGTAGAGCTAGTAACCACCTCCTGAACCGCAGGCTCAACCACCAGGGTTGGGGAAGTAGGGCTTGTAATCACCCTCAGCTCCGCACCTGGCACAACTGACGGCGCCTCACTCATTGATATAGTTGGGAATGAGGACACCTCCGGGACTACCACCCCTTCAACCTCTGTTCCTTCGGATAACACAGGCCGATAAGGGGGCAGGTCACCATACAAAGCGTCCAACACAGCAGCATCCGCCGCGTTCGAAGTGCTTATGTCACCCCTTGATCCCTCGGCAAGATCCTCTGGTTCCCTTGAAGTTGACGCACCCTGAGGCCGAACACCTGCAACAAAATTGTGTTTAGGCAAGACACAATGAATAGTGAAAGCCAAAAGGTCGGAACAATACCAAAGGATGATGTCGCCTCAAACATCTTGGCAGCCACATCAGTTTCTACAGGCTCCATTGGAAAGTCCTTTGCGGAGTCAACACGAATGGCCGGCCCGCTTTCGCTTGCGAATCTTCCGTGGACCACCCAAAAGAGCTTGACGCTACAGGACTTCCCTTGAAAGTCCCAGCGCCCGAAGGACCAACGTCAGCTGCATCACCTCCGGATTCCTCCGGGGCGGCAAAATAGCCAGCCTCATCACCCTCGTGGTAAGCGAACAGAGGATCATAATGTTCCCCTTGTTCTCCGACGGCCTCAGCTCTCGGGCTCGTCACCACCTCAGCTCCTGCATCACAAAACAGATAATAAGCAGTCCGAAACACATAGAAGATATATTACAAAGACAAAGCTGATCTTACCTAAGTCCGGGAGCAACTTCACCAGTAGTCGGTGCAGCAACCGACGGTTCAACTACTAATGGGACAAGAGGAGGAACCACCACAGATGGTTCGCCCTCTATAACAACCGTTGGAGCTTGGCGACGGGGCTTCTTTACCAACTCTTTCTACGAGACCCACCTGTCCGTTTGCGCTTGAGAGGGGCATCAGAACCTTCCTCCTTGCTTCTTCTACATGTCTTGGGGGAACTGTCCCCATCACGCTAGAACCAGCTGCAAGGGTCTCGGCACCTGCCTCCACTTCGAGACTTTCCGCATCCGAGGCTTCGCTGTCATCCACATCAACGAATTCTTCTATACCCGGGACGCGAACCCTCTTACCTTCCCTTCTCTCAGAGACCTTTCGCTTCAGCCGCTGAGAAATTAACTTCACACCAGAGCTGTTGGCCTTGAATCCAAGGGGTGTGGAGTTGGAAGTTGCATACACTAGCAGAAACACAGGGTCATTAGAAGATTGGGAGCCCTCAACGGCGTACGCAGCCGCGCCCCAGTACAGCCTGCAATGAAGAATCGCCAAGCACGGGCTCCATCAATAAGGCTCCCCATGAAAGCCAGATTGAGATTTGGGTTGCCCACGTACAGTTGGTCATATCCAAACTGTCGAGCAAATCGACTTGGAACATAAGACTCCAAATAGCAGGTATCCCCGCTTCTATACAATAAATGCGAGGGCCGGATGCTGACCAGCCACTCAAAAACTCCCCGGCTCAGGGACGACTGCCCCTCCCCCGCATCTTTGAATTCTTCCCCATAGCCTGCACCCCGAATACGGGGAAAACAGCGGAAGAGACTATAGACATCATAGCGACGTACTAATTTACGGGCCTCAGCCACGTAAGTCTTCTGCCATGAGCATCCTTCAAATCGACGGAGGAGCGCCATTCGAACATCTTGCGGGGGGTCCTCTCCAGCTTCAATCAAAGAAGGACAATGCAGGGCGAACTACGCCGTCAAGTAAGTGTACGGCAGACCTATCCTGGGGTTAGGATCGTCGCGGGGCGAAATGTCCCCCTTTCCACGCTTCGTTGCTGGCGGCCTGTAAAAAGCCTCCGTTAATGCACGAAGGCCTCTCTGGATACAGCACACCATGGCTGGAAGAAGACCCAGAGGACAACCATAAACCAAACGAACAGCGGGCAGCAAAACATTCGGATGAACGACGTCACCTGAAAAAGACGGCACCACGAACCTCTTCAGCCAGACTATCAAGAAGCCAGCTAGTAGTGCCTTCCGGGACATCGGCCGGCGAGCCTGATGATGGAAACTCCGAAGGACATCACCCTTCTCATAAGGGCCATCATCCTCCTTCATAACTAGATCCCCCTAGAAGTGCTTTTGCATCCGGTCAAGGATTTCTTCATCAGCAACTCCACAGTGAGCCGCTTCAGGAGTGTTCTCCATATCTGGGAACAAATAATCTCCCCAGCTCTTCAAGCTACAGGAAGTTCCCTTACTGCCCCCATACATACTGGAGCAAATGTATAAGTGGCACATTAACTCCCTGTAGGTCTCAAACAAAGCGGGCTCCTGCCTCTCCAGAAGCGCCAATTCTACCTCGCACGGGAAGTATTCTTCATATGGAAGAGACCCAAAAGGCAGAGCAGAGACTTCCCACATCTCATGCAAGGCTATACCCAATTCGCCAACAGGGATGAAGAAAGTCCCTGAAGCTGGGCAATACAATTCAAAGATGGCGTAGAAGCATGCCACGTTCATCTCAATACCGTAGCAGGTCGCCCTGACGGCCTCATAGAGGTTTACCCTATCCAGATCCTCCTCGAAATGAGCGAGGATGTATACAGTCAAATCCCTCCACCATGCATTCGGAGGGTGAATCCAGCCTGGAATCCTGAAGTCAGTGGCTGGGTAGTTCCCATTGACCTTGCAGAATTGGTTGCCAAAGGTCAGCGCCACTGCGGGATTTTCTCCCACTGGGATCTCTCGCGACACATTCCCAGGATGTAGACCCATTACGCAACAAGGAGGCCCCGCTCTTGCATAACCAGGAGACTGAAGCATCAATTTCCCCATGTGGACAGAGTTAGTACTCCGGCTCACTTCCCACGACATCTTCCGACCCTGCGTCACGCACTGGAAGGAAGACAAAGAAAAATGTCCCTTATTGGACGGAAGGTAGAACTTCTCACCATCCAACTGGAAAATCCACTGCCCTTCTCCTGCCAGTAGTTGGTGATCAGGATCTGGTGCGGCATCCCCGAACATGAAGTCAGGCTTCCTATAAGTTCAACGGTCAATATCTTCAAGGGGAGCCGTAGTCAAAATACTCCTCGTGGTGTATTGATCACCACCATAAATAAGCGTGTCTCGGACGAGAGATCTCCGCTCACTAAACAGAGAAGCTTGCCCTTAAAATTGCAGGCTGATATTGCCGTCCAATCCCTTGGTCATCCCAAATAGATTGTTCGAAGGACCAGGAATGTAGTGCACTGCAGAAGCAAAGAAGAATCATGATTAGTTCATCAGCCAAGCGAACACAAAGACACAAGTTTCACCAAAGCATAGCCTCGCTCTCTAAACGAAGCCAACAAGGTGACAGCTTCGCCAAAGCTTAGCTTCACGGTTATAGTCAAGTCCACATTTTGCAGAGAATGTTCAAGTGTTAGCTTCGCTTCGAAAAGCTTAAGCAGAAGGCGGCACGACCCTGAGGACTAACTTCGTCAAAAGGGCATTATGGTCAAACATTATTATCAATCCCTTGCAGCCGTGATTGAGGGGACAGACCCATATCCTGTTGTTCAACAGGATGAAGACAGTCTAAGGGATAGCTTCGCCTAGAAGCTTAAAAAAGAACTCGTCAGTTCTTGAATTTCCGTTCGAGAAAATAAGGGAAATGCAGGGAAATGGATTCCCTAACAATAATAGATCATGCTCGATCATTCTGGATTCATCCAAAGATAGCCAAACATCGGCTTTAAAAGAGAAACGACAGTCTCTAATCGAAATGGGGAGTCCCTTACCAGCAATCGGTCGTTCGATGACCGGAGAAAGAGAAGGACCCTCCGCTGCAGAAGTTGCCACTTCTTTCCCCGCTCGTCTCTTGGGCGCCATTGAAGAGCTACGGAGGCTTTCAAACTTTTAAATGAAAAAGAAAGAGGAAGAAGAAGAGTCAAAGGTCTCTAAAAATTTCAAGTAAAGAGATCTGCTCTTTCTCAGCCCGATCGGGCTTTTATAGGCCGATGTGCGCCTGAAACGACGCCTCGAAAAGAGTACAGATTGTCGTTTCAAATTAATTTGAAACGCCGCCTAAAGAGCCTTCCCAAGAAGCGCTGTTTCAGTCACAAAGGGTTAACCTCGCCATGAGTCAAAGTGCGGACTTCGCACAAGTTCATCAAGAACTTCGCCAAAAGGGTTGCCTTAGCCCGCTAAAGGCACAGTTTGCCGACATGCCAGTTTTACGCGAAGCTCATTCAAAAAGGACCCTGTCCTTAACTCTGCACGAAGTTCAGCCCCGTTATAGCCAAATTCTCAATGAAGGCAGGCAAAAATCAAATGAGCAGAAAATGAACCTTCATTGATTTAAAAGAAAAGGTACATTGATACTACATCAAGGTTGTGTTTCATACAACAGATTCAGTTGCTCAACAGGATCATTTGCGCAAAAGGCATACAAGTGGTTTTATTTGTTTTCGAGTCAGACCAACTGGACACGAAAGGCCTTCCTCCTGCACAAGGCTGTAATCCTTCACATAAGGACAGATGGTGCCACCAGGACAGATGGTGCCACCAGGACAAGGTCAGTGATCTCACAGGTGACGTCCGCTTTCCCGAAGTGGATCATCTCAGATAAGCGGCTACCAGCCTCACCTCAAAAGGAATCATCTCGGATAAGCGACTGCTAACAGCCTCTGGGACATACATCAGCCGCCCTAGTTTGTTCCTCCTGCTTAAAAGTAAAGCTTCAACCGGGGAAGCATAAGGCAACTTTTCGGTCTCTTTCATCAAGTCACAAAGTTGGCGAACATCGCTCACTGCAGTGCAAACTGAAAGAAGTTAGCAGTTAAACACAGGAGAAGCTGCAAAGGTACTAAGTCAAATTCTTTGAGGCAAAGCAATCTGCTCCAGTCAAGCATTGGTTTCAGTTAAAGCAGAGGATAGCCTCACGTGCACAGCAATGATGGGCTAGCTCAGCAAACGCCAAGTCTTAGCCTCACCTATATGGCAATACTGACTCAACTTTGAAGAAACTAAGTCCCCAGTTCTGCCTGTGCAGCGGACTTAACATACAGTGATCCTTCCGTGATTAAGTCAGAATGATAGCTTCGCTGGGAAGCTATAATAAAATCCTTCTCTCCAGCTCAGTCAATTGCAAAATGAAGCACAAGGGAAACTAATCCCTGAAGCAGCTGTTAAAAGCTAAATTAAGGGAGATGAACTCCCTAAAAGATTATTGGTGAAGTCGTTGAATGATCAAGACTTACCGGTCCTTGGCCGGATAATGACCAGAGTGGGCATTCCCACTACTTCAGAGATCTGAGTATCTCTCTCAACCAAGAGAAGAGGAGAAGAGCAGATCACTTCTCTTCAGAGGACCTCAAGTGTCCTATTTATAGGCCCCATGGCCTGAGCGCTGCCGCCTCAAGCGTGGAAGCGCGAGCGCATTTAAGGCATTTACTGTGCCTTGAAAAAAGGAACGATTTCCCTTGGAACTGTGCAAAGGAAGAAATGTCTCCTTCATAAAGGCACTCATGGCGCCTTGAAGAAAGGGAATATCCTCCCTTGAAAATGCGCGGGGAAAGAATATCTCCCTCGATCAGTGCGAGAGAAGAAGTAATCCTTCTCGTAACCGGCCCACGGCAGTTGGCCTTGGGAAAGCAACAGATGTTCCAGAGCGAACCTACCTAGCCGCGAAGCTACCCAGACGCGAATCTACATGATTCCTCGGCGAATCTACATCCTAAAGCAGGATTCAAAGCGAAGCTGAACTCAACCATCATGGCGACGTTCATACTCCACACACCACCGGTCAAAGCAGTTCAAAGTGTTTCGAAGTCTGAGCTATTGCAGACTTTCGAAAACTTTGAAGGGGGTCTTGTTGATACTTAAAAAAGATAAGATTCTTATTGGTCCGAACAATGTCTAACTTGTTGACATTTACAAAAGACAAGTGACAGACGAGCTGAAGACCAGTTCTCACCCATCTCCAAGGGACAAGGAAGCAACCTGGACTCCACTGATCCAGCAAGCAGACAGTGAACCCGGATTGTTTCTAAACAGACCTCAGCAGGTCTAAGATGCTAGCACTTAGCATCACATGAGCCCAAAGGGATAGCCTCGCTTGAGAGGCTAAGATCATCCAACTTTGCCTTGAAGCCATCCAAAGCCTCGCCAGGAAGCTAACTTATAACTTCGCCACAGAGGACTTCTAGCTCCGCCGAAGGGTTTCTTTTGGACTTCGCCAGAAACCGTCTCCAGCTCCGCTGCGAGCTTAAAGCGGGCAGCGTTGCTATTGGTCTGCCATGGTCAACCTTTGACCAATCAAATCTCCAGATGAGATCAGATCTAATCAGATCAAATTCAATTAAGATCAAACCGGAGATCAAATTCGGCAGTTGATTGCCACAATCTCTTGAC
The DNA here is from genome assembly GCA_038442645.1 of Agave tequilana. Classification (NCBI taxonomy): domain Eukaryota; kingdom Viridiplantae; phylum Streptophyta; class Magnoliopsida; order Asparagales; family Asparagaceae; genus Agave; species Agave tequilana. The sequence goes on from JAVJIF010015525.1 coordinate 19,456, forward strand.
TCTCTTAAAAACGAGTAAGAGGATCAGGGGAAATCTTCCAATTATATGGAAAGGATCAAAACAGATCAAGAGGATCAACCGACCTGCTACTTCTAGCTTCGCAGAAGCTGATCCTAGCCTCGCAGTAAGGCTACTTTCCAGATTTAAACAGATTTGATTCAATCTGTTTTCATATTTTTAAGGGACAATTATACCCTTGTTCTCCCTATAAATAGAGGGCCACCTCCAGAAGAAGAGGGAGACACGTGATACGCTTGAGAGAGGACTCCACAAGTAGAGACTTCTTCACGACGCACCTGAAATCACCTAGAGGGGGGGTGAATAGGTGATGGCTATATGAATTATGGCAATAATGCGGAATTTAAAATTTAACACACAAATAGCACAAATTTAGACTTGCAATAAATAGAACAATAAATGTGCAAGAATTAAAAGGAGTAGAGTTGAGAGAAAATTCGAGCAAATGCAAACGCAAGGATGTGTTTCCGAGGTTCGAGCCACGCTCTACGTCCCCGCCTTCACACTTGAAGGATTTGCACTACTATCGTTGATCCCACTGGATCGCCAATACAAGGACACACTTGTCCCTACACTTGTGATGCCGCAACACCACCGAAGCTCACTAGCTCCCTTGAGGCCGATGCCTCTACAACTTCACTCAATAAGAAAGGTGATCACACTTGATCAAAATAGCTCACTTGCACAATCCTAGAGCCAATGATATAGATGTAGAACTTGGGATTGTGGTGTGCAAAAACTAGAGAGAAGGTAGAGGAATAGGCTACAAGTTGGGTGTTGGGAATTTAGGCTTTGAAAAATCTTTTGTAAAAGAAAGGCTTTGAAATTCTTTGTAAAGCTCTTGTGAAAATCTTTTTGGAATTCTTTTTGCAATAGTTAGTTGTCTTATCAATATGAGGTGACCCTCTATTTATAGGGGTCAAAAACAGCCTCACAAAATCGCTGGTATCAAATCCCAAAAGAGAATCAGCCAGAAAAAATAGCTGTTGGATCTGTCAGAACTTTTGACAGAGTCCGGTCGACCGGGTCAGTCGACCGCCAACGGTCAAAAATCCGACCGTTGGGGCTGGCGGTCGACCGGGTCGGTCGACCGAAAAATCCTGTGAACACGAAATTGCCTCGGTCGACCGTACCGGTCGACTGATATAAACATGCACAGTTTGTGCACATCGGTCGACCGGGTCGGTCGACCGGTTACTGTGAGTTCTGAAATATCAGAACTTCCAGAACCAGAATTTTGGGTTTTGGTTTTTGGTGGTCTGGGTTAAATTTTAGAACTTGTAAAAACATAGAGTATGAGCGTATGTCATACTTCTATCATGTTAAAATAGTTTGATAAAAATCCCTTGATAAAAACTTGTTTTTCCATAAAAGTGTTTTTCCAAAACTATTGTTTTTCTAAAAAGCTTATTTCCAAACATGTTCACTTTAAAAACTAAGTTAGAAATGGAATTGAAAATCTTTTTGAAGCCATGAACCTAACTAAGAGGTGTGTGTGTGATAATCCCATAGCTCTACTTCTAATATCTAGCTTTGACAAAATATCTAAAATAAAAATAAAAATACAAATCTTGTTTTCTTTGTCTTCTTGATCTTGTCTTGATCTTCACATCATCATCTTGATCCCGAAGCATCCTAGTTGTGCATAGCTTAGGAATCTTCATTTTTGCGGCGTCCAAACTTGTGAGTCTTTTAGCGGAGCCGTCAAAAACCTGTTCTTGAACCTGAAATCCTTTTAAACAAAAATATTAAATACATAAACTAAATATGTTTTGTTATCATCAAAATAACTGGGATAAAGGCCTTTGGGCCAACAATCTCCCCCTTTTGATGATGGCAAACATATGTAGTTATCACAAAATATTTTGGGTAGAGACTTCAAATGAAGCTCCCCCTCAACACATGCATATATAGGAAAACATATGTAAATGGTAAACACCATATTTTCATGCCAACAAATAATACCAAATACTCATGTCATAGAATAGATGAAGGGAATGAGTTCATACATGACATAAATAAGAGATACACAAAAAACAAAAGATACGCATAAAGTAAATAACCATGTCCATGTCCACAACACATACTAAAAATACATGTCCAAAGCAAAATAAAAGTAAATACTACATGTCCAAACAACACACAAATAAATACTACATGACAAAATATCTCTCAAGATAACTCTCCCCAAATAACTCTCCCCCTTTTTGACATCATCAAAAGGGGAGGTCACTCAGCAGCATCATCATCATCTCCAGCATCCTCGTCCTCCTCGTCGTCGGCATGCTCAAATGAGCCCTCAGCCATCTTCTTGTCACCACCATCTTCTTCCTCTGAGGAAGAAGCAACCTCCTCTGGATCCATGCCATCAACTCTGGTGCGCGGTGGTGGAACAGAAGAACGAGCTCTGGGAGGGAATGGAGGACCGGTGGCTGGGAGTCGACAAGCAATCGGAGTACGGTCAGGAACGAGCATGTCAAATTTTGTGAAAAGAGCCTGAAACTGAACGTCCACGAATCTCATGGACTCAGCAAAATAAGACATGTTGTTCCGGATCTCCGCCCGAAAAGCCGCATCCTGAATGGCACGAGCATCCAACTCCGCACGAATAGCTGCGTCGCGCTTCTCGACCCAGGCCTGGTGCGCCTCGATCTGAGAGCGGACCTCCGAAGAGAGAAGGGCCTGAAACTCAGGAGGAAAAACAGGGGCTGAAGAGGAAGAAGATCCAGGTGCAGAAGATGAGCCAGGACCAACAGGAGAAATAGGTGGTTGCACAGGAGCGTGTCTACGCAGCTGAGCTTCCATCATCTTCAGGACAACTCCGTTGATGTTGGTCAAGGGATTGGAGGGACTTTCACCAGAGAGATCAAAATCAAGAGCCCTAAGAAGATGGGTAATTAGCATGCCGTAGGGCAAGCTCCTACCCGCAGTACGAATCTGATCTGAAGCCATGTGAGAGGCTATGACTCGAGGAAAGTTTACCTTAATGCCTCGAAGAAGGCAATAGATAATCAAAGGTACGCAACCCCTAGCGTGGCTATACTCACCATGCTTGGGGACAATGTTGAAGAAAATAATCTTAGCAAGGACCTGAGCAGTGAGAGTGTACCTACTCACAACCTCATTCCTTACTAGACCGGGGTTGTCATCCCCATGGATCAAGGTAGAGGCGGTGAGCGCAGACTCACCGTCCGGAAATTCAAAGTCATGCAGATCATGGGTATACACATCTGCTCCACCAGTAGAGAGATGCAGAATCCTAGCAAATCGACCGATAGAAAGGTCGATGTCTCTACCTAAAACTCTAGAAGTGATACGATTACCATCAAATTCAAAATTAGCATAAAAGTAAGGAACAAGAGAGGTGTAAACTTGCTCCTTGATGGTCAAGAAATCCACTAAATTGTTGGTCTGCAGAATGTGGGGGATATTCAAATGTTCGAAATCTTGGATAATAACGAATCTCCCCGAGTTAATGTTCCTTGTGGAAAGATGGGAGAACCGATCAGCAGCAAGATCGTTTAGGAAGAGCCTAACGGGTTTAGGAACCTGAGATGAAGGTTGAGCAACAGCCTTCCCTTTCTCAGTTCGAGATCATTTCGGCATGATGAATAAAAGGTAGATTTTTAGGTTTAATCAAGTTATGGCACGATCTAGATGCTTAGAAACCTAGAATTGATGACAATAGATAGTTGATTTCAAAGCAAGATATGAAAAACTGAATCAAAAATCGGATTTTTACCTTAACTTGAAGGACTGAAACCCTAGATTAGTGAAAGCCGAATTTCTCCGAATCCAACGGATGGAAGATCCTGAAAATGAAGATCTGGAAGTAGAAGAAGGAATTGGAAGTGGGTTTTAAATTAATTTGGGATCGGTTGAGAGATTGGAGAGAAAAAGAAAATTTTTGGAGAGAGATGAGTCGGGTTCGTCGGCTGAGTGAGAGAGAGAGAAAGAAAAAAGTGAAAAGAAATGACAGATATAGGGCAGAATTTGACGATCGGTCGACCGGTCCGGTCGACCGAAACAACCCGAAAGTTCTGAATTTTCAGAACGGTCGACCGGGTCGGTCGACGAATTAACCCGAGAACTCTGCTGGCTTGATCGGTCGACCGGGACATATAGTCGGTCGACCGATAACAGAAAAGAAATAAAAATTTCTTCTCAGGCAGAGTCGGTCGACCGGGGCTTTATAGGTCGGTCGACCGGCTTTGCCTGAAATCTGTTAACAGCATCTGGCCCAAAAAAAAATTTTAAAGAAATTTGTAGTCAAAATAGGTATGACATATTAAACATATAGGAATACACCAACAGGTTTTAAATCTTCATTAAGTTATTACAACATCAAAATTCATGCAATCCCTTTTTAATTTTATTTTCACATTTAAACAAAGATTTTAAAGATGTTGAAGCCGAATACCCAGTGACGGGTTCTGAACTTCATCCTCTTGATTCCTCTTGAATGAGTTGAGGTGCGCAATTGCCATCTTTAAGGTGTTTGTTTAAATAGGAAATTTTACAAATGTTTTTTTTTATTTATGAAAATAATGTGTATATGTATACAAGTATATAATCACAAATTATAAACTATACATGTGGACATACATTAAACAAGGCATGAAACAAAAGATATAGAAGTTAACACAAGGCACATATACAATATGATAGAAAAGTAGTTCTATACAAGCATATATCAATAGAGTACAAAAGCAACTATCAATTCTATACATATGTATACATGACTAAAAATCAAAAACTTTTAAATGGAGATGTTACCAATTGAAGGGCAATCTCCAAAATAGGTGCCTCCACGATAGTGATGCATGCACGATTTGTTCTTTAAGCTCCAATGCATCAACCACCTGGGCACCACTTCCTCCTAAGTCTTGGAGGGGGTAGATCCACCTATACCTGTATCATTTAAATTCGGTGGCTCTTTGGTACCCAAATCTTAGTGGGTCCTTTGGGGTTAGATCCGGGGCGAACCAAACAAATTTATTCTTTACATTATTCTTAGCATAGCAAAACTTTTCTAGATGACCTTTGCGGCCACAATACGTGCAAATAAAAATTCTACCACTATTGTACATAAAAGCATGGTTATGTGTGTGTGCATGTTTATGTGTAGCATGTTTATGATGAACATGTTTCCCTTGGGCTACTCCCTTAGGAAATTTAGATGCAAGCTTGTTAAAATCAAATGCACATTTCTTTAAAGTGTTATCTAAAGAATCAACACGTTTTTGAATTTCAACAAAAATATTTTTATTACTAGAAATCATGGGGGTTTTTCCTTTATTAGCTACCTTATACTTATCAAAATCATTTTTCAATTTTTCAAAAGAACTAGATAACTCATTTTTCTCTTTTAAACAAATTTCAAGTTTGTTTTTTAAAACATCATTTTCCTTTTTCAGTTTCTTATTATGAGATTGTGAAATCTCATACCTATGTTGCAATTCTTCAAAAAATTGAGCAAGTTCATCCATTGTGAGATCATCATCATCAATGGAAGTTTCTAGACATACCTTAGATGAATCCTCACCTTGTGCCATAAAGCACATGTTGGCGGCGTCGTGCTCCTCTTCGGATTCCGACTCCGAGTCATCCCATGTAGCGGCCAAGGCTTTCTTCTTCTTCTCGTGCTTGGAGGTGGTTGCTTGGAGAGCGGGGCAATCGGCAATTAGGTGACTGATCTTCTTGCAATGAAAGTAAGGACCGGGTTCTTCTCTTTTCTTCTCGTACCTTCCTTGAGGTTCCCTCTTCGGAAGTTACTTTGCCGTCCCTTCTTGTAAAACATCTTGCCCACCTTCCGGATGAGCATGGCGAAATCCTCATCGCAATCTTCGGATGAGTCGTCTTCCTCAATGGTAGTAGGAGTGGCTTTGAAGGCAATCGTCTTCTTCTTTGGTGCCTCCCTCTCTTCTCTAACTTTCATCTCCATCTCATGCGTCTTGAGATTTCCGATGAAGCCGGAGAAGTCCATCTCCTCTTTGTCGTTGAGCTCTTGAGTGTGGTCGCCTTGACTTCCCAAGCTTGGGAAGAGCTCAATCACTTTCCTTATCTTTTGATCATTATCAATCTTGTCGCCTAAGGAAGAAAGAGCATTAGTTATTTTGTAAAACGGGTGAGCATATCATCAATGCTCTCATTTTCAAACATGTAAAAGTTCTCATATTGAGAACGTAGCAAGTCAACTTTGGCTCTCTGACTTGAGACGTTCCCTCATGAGTCACAATGAGTATGTTCCAAACCTCAAATGCGGATTTACAATTAATTATGCGTGCAAGGTCATCCTCATTAATGCTTGGGTTAATGCATATTGTGCCCTAGCATTAGCCTCATAGTCTTTGGAAGTATCCTCGGACCATGTGCTCTCATCACTAGTGGGTTCAATGAAATCTTTGGTTATAGCCCTAGCTACCCTAACACCTAAGGATTTCAAAAATAAGTTCATCTTGACTTTCCAAATGGGAAAGTTCAAGCCATCAAATTTGGGTGGGTATTTAATGCTAGAAAAGTCCATGGATGCCATGAATGCACAAGCAAATGTAAATGCAACAAAAATGTATATAGCCAAATATGGATCTCCCTAAGGTGGTTAGACCTAAGTTGTAGGGTTAGGCTCTGATACCAATTGAAATCACCTAGAGGGGGGTGAATAGGTGATGGCTATATGAATTATGGCAATAATGCGGAATTTAAAATTTAACACACAAATAGCACAAATTTAGACTTGCAATAAATAGTACAATAAATGTGCAAGAATTAAAAGGAGTAGAGTTGAGAGAAAATTCGAGCAAACACAAACGCAAGGATGTGTTTCCGAGGTTCGAGCCACGCTCTACGTCCCCGCCTTCACACTTGAAGGATTTGCACTACTATCGTTGATCCCACCGGATCGCCAATACAAGGACACACTTGTCCCTACACTTGTGATGCCGCAACACCACCCGAAGCTCACTAGCTCCCTTGAGGCCGATGCCTCTACAACTTCACTCAATAAGAAAGGTGATCACACTTGATCAAAATAGCTCACTTGCACAATCCTAGAGCCAATGATATAGATGTAGAACTTGGGATTGTGGTGTGCAAAAACTAGAGAGAAGGTAGAGGAATAGGCTACAAGTTGGGTGTTGAGAATTTAGGCTTTGAAAAATCTTTTGTAAAAGAAAGGCTTTGAAATTCTTTGTAAAGCTCTTGTGAAAATCTTTTGGAATTCTTTTTGCAATAGTTAGTTGTCTTATCAATATGAGGTGACCCTCTATTTATAGGGGTCAAAAACAGCCTCACAAAATCGCTGGTATCAAATCCCAAAAGAGAATCAGCCAGAAAAAATAGCTGTTGGATCTGTCAGAACTTTTGACAGAGTCCGGTCGACCGGGTCGGTCGACCGCCAACGGTCAAAAATCCGACCGTTGGGGCTGGCGGTCGACCGGGTCGGTCGACCGAAAAATCCTGTGAACACGAAATTGCCTCGGTCGACCGTACCGGTCGACTGATATAAACATGCACAGTTTGTGCACATCGGTCGACCGGGTCGGTCGACCGGTTACTGTGAGTTCTGAAATATCAGAACTTCCAGAACCAGAATTTTGGGTTTTGGGTTATTGGTCTTGGGTTAAATTTTGGAACTTGTAAAAATATAGAGTATGAGCGTATGTCATACTTCTATCATGTTAAAATAGTTTGATAAAAATCCCTTTGATAAAAACTTGTTTTTCCATAAAAGTGTTTTTCCAAAACTATTGTTTTTCTAAAAAGCTTATTTCCAAACATGTTCACTTTAAAAACTAAGTTAGAAATGGAAATTGAAAATCTTTTTGAAGCCATGAACCTAACTAAGAGGTGTGTGTGTGATAATCCCATAGCTCTACTTCTAATATCTAGCTTTGACAAAATATCTAAAATAAAAATAAAAATACAAATCTTGTTTCTTTGTCTTCTTGATCTTGTCTTGATCTTCACATCATCATCTTGATCCCGAAGCATCCTAGTTGTGCATAGCTTAGGAATCTTCATTTTTGCGGCGTCCAAACTTGTAAGTCTTTTAGCGGAGCCGTCAAAAACCTGTTCTTGAACCTGAAATCCTTTTAAACAAAAATAATAAATACATAACTAAATATGTTTTGTTATCATCAAAATAACTGGGATAAAGGCCTTTGGGCCAACAGCACCGTGCGCACAAGAATTCAGAGACTTTTAGAGAATTACTTCTCTAATCAGAGTGCTGATACCCTAATACCTTCTTCTCAAGGAATCTCCGTAACCAGGCGAGAAGGAATTCCTAATTGAAGGCGGTTTTGAGAAGTAGTAAGAGGGTTCTACCAACCTTCTGTTCTCTGATTCCCCAAACCAGGCGAGAAGGGAATCTCATCGCTCGCATCGTCAAAGGGACAAAGTGGTCGCGCGCTGACCAGACTCCTATCGGCACACTTCTCCAGAATCTCTGAGGAGATCTACTTGTAATCTTTTTAAGAATACTTGTAATTTAGCTCCTCAACCTTTTTTATTGTAAGTTTTCCCCTTTGCAAATCAATGGAAAACAAGGGAGAGATTGTCTTCTATCTCTTTTGCTATCTTCATGCTTTCATCTTTGATCGGGGAAAACTGTGACAAAAAGTGTATGTTTTGAAATCAAGAGTTAAAGTGTGTGTGTTTTGGCTTTCTCGATACATCCGTTATAGCATAGAGGTTAAAACGAATCGAATCCATAAGGACGGGAGGCGATAGAAGTTTTACCCGTTGATTCACGTGTGTGTAAAAGTTCTTCAATGTTTGAAAGAATGAAAAGAAAAGAAAATAAAGATTGAAAAGAGAAGTACGGTGAAACACAAAGAAGTGAGAAACATAAAAGAATGATTTTTGTAGTTTTTGATAGTATATCTAAAACAAAGTGAAAAAGAAAGAAAAAACCATGGCTACTAACTACTAATGACTCCACCAACATGCTAACCTCTTAGTGATAGTTGTCTCACATGTATCATTGGCCATCACTAGTCCTTCGTTCAAGAGCTTTTCAAAGCATGACCCATATGTTAACTCATCACATCCAAATTCAACAAAACAAGAGCAAGTTATACTTAAACCATCAAAACTAAACAAGAGTAAGCATGGAGTAAAGTAATGTTAGCTTGTTAGAGAGTTAGGATGTTAGAGTATTAGATCCATCATCATGAGCCATCAATGACTCTTGCAAGAGTAAGGCCAAGTAGAGGCTATTAGACTCATGTGGATTATCATATAAGAAGTAAGCAAGTTAGTGGTTAGTACTTAGTTGCCTTGAGAGAAAAGATTAGCTAAACATGTAAAAGAGATTAGAGAGAAGGAAAAAAAGATAGGTAAAGAGAGAACCTTTCATAGATTGTCACCTTCTATTACAAGCACTCTTTCTTTCCACCATGTACCACTCTCTCTCCAATTACAAGATCTACAAGAAATAGAAAATATAAAGGAAGAAGAAGAACTAACCTAAACTAAACTATTCTAAACTACAACAAGGAGAAGAAACTAGCCAACTCTCTGTATATCCTCAACTTCAAACCACAAAGGGGGTTTTTATAGGCGAAAGGGGCACCAAAGGGAGTGTACGGAGCTGCGCGTCGAATCTCGGCGCGCGCTCCACGAGCCGCGTTTTCGCGGCAATGCTTGGGAAGCGCGCGCAGCGCTGCCTGTTGCCCGCTTCTCAGATGTCCCCCTGTCGAATGTACTTTTGGTTTTTGAATTTAGGCCCCTGATTTTGACGAAACCACCCTCCAAAGTCAATGGTTATCTTTATAGGCATTTAATCACCAATTAAATGGTGATTATGGATCTTTTTCTTCATTTCATGCCATGGACCAAGAAACATACAAGAGAGGTATTATTAGCAGAATTTAATATTAAATCAATGTGAAGATGTGGTATGAAATATGCAGTTTTAGAGACTAATCACACCCCCACACTTATCTTTTGCTCGTCCCAAGTAAAACAAAAACTAAGAAAATTATTATACCATTTTTGCAGATGACACGATTGCACTAAGCATGTGCAACAAGCCATTAAACCTCTAAGTTTCTCCTAAAGGACGAGTTTTGTCTCTTGAGGATTTTCAGCGGATTACACACACAAAATCCATAATAAAAGAAATCAAATGTCAGTATTTTTTGAAAACGCAATTTGAAATAGAGAAATGTGTTGAAGTTTTTTTGCGGAAATATAAGTGCTCCAAGGTCAGAAGTTAACCAAAAATTATTCTTCCTTAAGCTAAGTCGAAATGCAAAATCTTGTTATAAATTAAATGTAAGAATTTAAAATTGAATTGATTCTTTGCTCTTTCATAAAACTCTTGAAAAAATGTACACTTTGTGAACAGTAAAGTTTTTTAGGATATCGACTCAAACTTTTATGCCATTGATTTTTGTATATTTATTATTATTATTATTTTCCTTAGCTTTCTTAGCCTTTCTTTTTACCCGGGTAGTGAGCCTTTAGCCGGTGACTCCCAAACCAGATGATCTTAGGGCACCAGATGAGAAAACATCCCTCGGACTTAAGGACTTGAGTAAACAAGGCCACAAAACTAAAGGGGATTATTTTTATTTTTAACCACCATTTTAGGTGTGCATATATATATATATATATATATATATATATATATATATATATATATATATATATATATATATATATATATATATATATAGCATTTTTAGTGCATTTTCAGTCTTTGTTTCAATCCCAAAAAATTGTGTAAGTGTGAAGTGCATAAATCTAAGGAAAAAAATTCAAGATCAAATTATATTTTCAATCTTACTTTGTTATCCTAAAATTTAAACAAGATCTATTATTTTGACTTAGTTTAAAATTTCATAGTTTTAGGTCTTCCTAATTCCTAAGATAATCTAAATTTCTTAAAAAATAAATCAAAACTATTTATCTTGTTTCAAAAAGTTTTGTAAAAAGAAAAGAAAAGAGGTTTTATAAATTATTTTTTTAATTAAAAGGAAGTGTAAAAGAAAGAAAATGTAAAACTATGTTAGTAAACCCTTCCCCACACTTATCTCATGCATTGTCCTCAATGCATCGTGAATGTGTATGTACATGAAACAAATGGGAAGGATTTTCCTCATGGTGGTGGCTCCGGTGGTGATCTGATTGGGCCAAGCGTTTCTACCCAACCAAGATAATGTGGATCTTGAAGGAACCCAGTAATGACCTCTCTAATTTGACCTAGTAATAGAATGATTGACTGAATGGTCTTATTTAAAAACTTATCCCTATCTAATTTTCAATTTTCAAAAATAATTACTGAGTCATTTTCTTCAACATCCTTTTCCAACAATAAAGTGTGATTTTGGGAGATGATGGATTTGGACTCAAATGGATCAAGAACAAAAACCGATACCGACTCGAAAATTTGACTCAGATCAAGTCGAGAGTCAACAATGAGAATCAAAAACTGTTCAAATAGGGTCCAAACCAAAGAATTGATGTTCACACACTTTTCCCATTAACGAATTGTGATCATAAGATATTGGTGATTCAATTTCACAGTGTACTGGTACAAGATTCAATGTTGCCTCCAGAATAGAAAAAATCTGGTAAAGATACCAGAGTCATTATTAAATCAAAAAGTGAAAGTGAATTACCAACTTGAGATTCAGGATCACTTTCAAGCTCAAGTTTAATTTCGGGAAAAGAATAACTTGCCAAGATGTCAAGGTGGCTCTCAAAATTTTGGGCAAGTTCAAATGGATGCAATGAAATTGAATCTTGATTTTCATCTATAGAAGGAATGTGAATTGGTGAAATGATCGATTCAAGTCAGGAATTATGGGAATCAAAACTGGCTCAAGAACGTTACTTAGTTCAGGTAACACTACAGGAGTCGATATTGATTCAAGGATTAGACTCGAATCGCTAAATTGAAATGCCGGTTCACATTCATCTTCAAGTCCAATTTCAGCAAATGGATAACTTGTCAAACTATCAAGAGGTCGATGTTGGTCAAGTTCAAGTTGATATGATGAAATTGAAGCTAGATTTCCAAAATGACATGATTCATGAGTCATATGAACATTTGGTGGAGATGGTAAGTCAATCGTATTTTGTATTATGCGCTCGGTCTTTTGCACGAATTCCATAGTTTTTTCCCACAATGATTTTTCTTTGAGTCGTTCTGAAAAAGAACTACATGAATTTTGAAAATTTGGTGGACATGATGAGGCTACCATTTTTTCAAATTGTTTTTGGGCCTCTATCACTTCTTTCAAACTCCTTTCCAGTGATGATTTTTCTTCAATTGGTGGTTCAGAAAAAGGAGTATATGAATCAAAATCGGGGAGTGAATATTGTGAAAATTGTGGACAAGATGGTTGAAAATTGGACTTGGGGTATGTGAATCCCCACGAACTCTGTGAAGAGTGGAAGTTAATTTGAAATTATAGTCATATGATTGGGGATATGGGTCATATAGAGTCGGGTAATCCCAACTTGGCATATATGATTGATTCATGTTGTACATAGCCAGGTTGGAGTTATCCGAGTCAAATGAGGTCGGGGTGAAATATGGATTCATGTTAGGATTGAAAGAATTGTTATTGTTGAAATCTATTTCATAATTTACAAAAAAGAAAAAACAAACAAACAAACAAAGAAAAAGAAAAAGAAAATAAGCCTATGTTAGGGTTGACTTAGACCTAGACGACTCCTAACTCGTTCGACTGTCCACGGGGGGTATATTGTCAGAATCTAACCACAAATTAATCGGCCAGGTAGGGGTAAGATCAGTGGGAGCTATCCGTGCCGGAGCAGCGGGCCTAATTATGTCAAACCATTGTTCTTCGAGATTTACCTCTCAATCCCCAACCTTGGACACCGATTTGACAAGAGTCAACTTCTAACAACTTTCCTCTTTGGTCAATCTCCTACATGAGTCCGACATGGCCCTAGGGGCAACGTCTAGTAAGTTTTATTTAGGTTTGGGTTGTGTGAGTGGGGAGGTGATTTTGGGCTAAGGGAGGGTAATAACTTCCCCACCTTATGTTGTATTGGGTTTTGCCCTTAAATTCAATTTGTGCAAGTGTGCAATATTGATAAGAATAACACATAAAGAGAGTAAATCACCCACGTGTTTGTCCTATACTATATGCAATGCCATATGTACACCTCCTATCAATATCACAACAACACAATGAATAAAATACAATATATTGGAATGAAAATTGACACGTGCCTAGATGCAAATGTCTAAACCGTTTTAAGCATCCAATTTCTGTATTTTAGTTCTTAAAATTATTTACAGTGCACAGGTAATATAAACAATATTAGCAGCAGAGTATAAGAATATACAAGAATTTACCCATCCACACAAGAGCAAGTGTGAACTTCTGCAATGCTAAAAATTTAACCTGCACACCAAAAATAAAGAAGAAAGGTTAAACAAAAACGTGAAATTAAACTGTTCCTATCCCCGGCAACGGCGCCAAAATTTGATCGAGGAAAAATCGTGCACAAAAAGTGTATGTTTTGAAATCAAGAGTTAAAGTGTGTGTGTTTTGGCTTCCTCGATACTTCCGTTATAGCATAGAGAATAGAACGAGTCGAATCCACAAAGACGGGAGGCGATAGAAGCTTTACCGGTTGATTCACGTGTGTGTTAAAAGTTCTTCAATATTTGAAAGAATGAAAAGAAAAGAAAATAAAAATTGAAAAGAGAAGTACAATGAAACACAAAGAAGTGAGAAACATAGAAGAATGATTTTTATAGTTTTGATAGTATTTTTAAAACAAAGTGAAAAAGAAAGAAAAAACCCATGGCTACTAACTACTAATGACTCCACGAACATGCTAACCTCTTAGTGATAGTTGCCTCACATGTATCATTGGCCATCATTAGTCCTTCATTCAAGAGCTTTTCAAAGCATGACCCATATGTTAACTCATTACATCCAAATTCAATAAAACAAGAGTAAGTTATACTTAAACCATCAAAACTAAACAAGAGTAAGCATGGAGTAAAGTAATGTTAGCTTGTTAGAAAGTTAGGATGTTAGAGTGTTAGATCCATCATCATGAGCCATCAATGACTCTTGCAAGAGCAAGGCTAAGTAGAGACTATTAGGTTCATGTGAATTATCATATAAGAAGTTAGCAAGTTAGTGGTTAGTAGTTAGTCGCCATGAGAGAAAAGATTAGCTAAACATGTAAAATGGATTAGAGAGAAGGAAAAAAAGATAGGTAAAGAGAGAACCTTTCATAGATTGTCATCTTCTATTACATGCACTCTTGCTTTCCACCATGTACCACTCTCTCTCCAATTATAAGATCTACAAGAAATGAAAAATACAATGAAAGAAGAAGAACTAATCTAAACTAAACCACCCTAAATTACAACAAGGAGAAGAAATTACCCTAACTCTCTGTATTTCCTCAAATTCAGACCACAAAGGGGTTTTTATAGGCGAAAGTGGCACCAAAAGGAGTGTACGGAGCCGCGCGTCGAATCTCGCCGCGCGGCTCCACAAGATTGCCGCGGAAACGCGACAAATGCCGCGTTTCCGCGGAAATGCTTGGGAAGCGAGCGCAGCGCCGCCTGCTGCGCGCTTCCTGGATATCCCCTTATCGGATGTACTTACTGGTTTTAGATTTGGGCCTCTGGTTTTAATGAAACCACCCTCCAAACTCAATGGCTACCTTATAGGCCTTTAATCACCAATTAAATGATTATTTTTGCTTTTTTTTTTCATTTCATGCCATGAACCTAGAAACATATAAGAGAGGTATTATTAGCAGAATTTAATATTAAATAAATGTGAAAATGTGGTATGAAATATGAAGTTTTAGAGACTAATCAATCTTCTGAAGACCACTGAAAGAAATCAGATTTAGGTTTCTCTTTTGAAATGAAATTTACACAATCATAGAATTTCTTTCCTCTATTACTCCTCTTGAAACAAGTAAACTGTTTAGCATCCAAATCACAGCGGCACCTAGGATAATTGAAGCTCACTGATGTCGAGCTCATTTTTGGGGGAGATAGATCTCTGGCAGATCACGATCAACGGAAGAGAGGGTGGTCGAACAAGCTCGAGTGTGGCGCAATAGCTAGATTTGGGGGAGAAAGAATGAGAAGGGGAGAATTGGGACTACACTGCGGGGAGAGAGAATGAGATCTTGGGATCGCGATCAACGGCGGAGCTGTGATTTTGGGGGGAGAGAGAGATCTATGGTTTGGCTTCAAAGTTGAAAAGAAAGAGAGATCCGATGCTTCTTCTTTCCTGCATGTGTGAGAGAGAATGGGTGCTGCGGTGCAGGGCTGAGGGCGTCTAGGGGCTGAGGGTGACGGCGGCGCAGAGGGGATCAAATTAGGGAGGAATTGGGGATCAAATGGGGGAGTGCTGATTTTTAACAGGGCTCGCTGATGTGACATGATGACGTGGCATGCCACATCAGACGGGGAGCTCGACAGGGAGTAGAGAGGGGAGCTAGCTTTATTGATTTTGAACCATCCGATCGGTGGTCACGGTGCAGTCAAATCTAGTCAATCTTGTGGGCTCCATAGCACACCAGGTATGCGGGTGCGAAACGGGCCGGGTTTGCCTTGGCCTGGCCGGGATCTCGCGATCAAGGACCGGGCTGGCCAAGCTTGTGTCTGGCCGCAATTCCCTGGCGGTCCAGCCCGAGCCCGAACCCTCTCCGCGAGACTCGAGCACGACCCGAGTTTTCTTTTTTTAGGGGGAAAAAATCTAAAAAGTTCTTTTAAGTTCTAAAAAAATTCTAAAAGATATTAAATTTTTTAAAAAATAAATAAATAAATACCAAAAATTTCACTATTTTGAACAAGATTGATACACGTTGTAAAATGCAAATTTAAAATTTTTATTAACAATCTACTAGATTAAAAAAATAATTTGGACTAAATAAAGCCATGGGGGTATTTGTAAAAAAAAATTACAAATACCCCACAACGGCTATAATCTTGAGCAATTATAGCTATTGGGGTATTTGTAAAAAAAAATTACAAAATGCCCCCTAAAAGCCAAACAGCTCTATAAAAAGCCAGACGGTTTAGTCCCAACCAGGCCAGGCTGTGGGCATGTGTTTCCTCAAACTCGGGCACGCCCTGGATTCTGGATTTGAGGGCGTGCCCGGGCCAGGACTAGGCCCTGGGTGACCTGGGCCGGGCATGTCCGAGACAACCCGGCCGGGCCAGTGCGGATAAGCGGCGGTTGGCCCGAGCCCGTTCATATCCCTAACCTGGAGGGCAGGATCCAGCGGAGACGCAGGATCTGGCCCGCTCCCTTTTCATGAACTAATCAGTGCCATTGGAAAATGCTACGCCCCCATTGTGGATGAGCGGTGCGGGCGGTTGACACGTGAGGTCGCGTGGGGGTTGTAGTGGATTGCAATACATATTCACGGCCCCCGAAAGCGTCGGTGAGAAAACAATAAAAGGGTTACCTAACGAACGGGTGGAGCGAGCAGAAGTGCACATGAACTGTTATTGGTAATATATTAAATTATTGCACATTTAATTGGAGTTTTGTTGTTTTGTATTTTTCCCAATATTTTGACATATTTGTGGATGAGGAGTGAACTGTTATTGGTAATATATTAGTGAAATTATCCACATTTAATTGGAGTGTTTGTTGGTTTGTAAATATTTTTTTCACAATATTTTGACATATTGTAAAATGAGGGGTAGTGGGTGACAGTGGTCCTGAGCCTGAGCTGGATTCAGGGGGGGCACGGGTGACCTGCTCATTGTTGTAAAGATTGAGGTCAAGAGGATCTCATGACACGAAAACTGTACATGGGCAATTTTTCATTGGAAAACCTCTTTTTGGCAAAATTTACAACTCTATTTAAGATCTTTTATAAATATTCTTTGCATTATATAATAATTGGCGAATTGAAAGATTAAAAAAAATCTCTCTTTGAATTAAACAAGACCTCTTTGCATTTTCCCTTCTGAATTGGTGTTCAGTCAAGATTTTCAATATATTATAATTTTAATTATGTTGCAAAATCCACAATTTAATCATAAAAGAGTCTCCCGCATGTGGCCCAGTGACACCTCTGAACTTGTTAAGAGCTTTGCTCACCCACAAGATTCATGATTCGAATCCCATGCCGTGTGGATATCGGATCGCCTTCTTGTCACCCCCTCCCTTAATTAGAAAAAAAAAATCATAAAAAATATGGTGCCTGTTTTATGTCATATTAGTGGAGAAAAATATTGGAGATTTCACTTCTTGCTGCAATCAATCAATTAATAGAAAACATTAGGCTAACTTCCGGGAAGATAAAAATCACTCTTCAAATTAAACAGGACCTTTTTTTCATTTCTTGCTATGAATGAAGGGGGATTTTAGCTGAACTTGCTGTATTAAAATTTAATAGCGAAAATCTCAATTACAATTTTTTTCGTTTGGACCTCATTTTTTTTAGTGGGCGTTAGATTGCAGACACGTGCCGAGTGGATTTTAATCTCGAAATGCAAAAAAAAACTAAAATACCCCCGTTTTAAATTTTAATCACGACCATGGCCGCAACTGAAAGCGCTCCGTAACTGTGACTTTGTGAGAACTACGACTACGATTTTAACTTCGAAGCGCTCCGCAAGTAGGATTGTGACTTTGTGAGAACTTCCTGGTTGTAGTCCTCATGATCCTTCTTACGAGGACAACAACTCATAATAAGAACTGTGACTATGGTTGCAGTCCTTTTTATAAGGACTATTACTCATAATAAGGACTGCAATCTTAATCGTAGTCCTTATTATGAGACAGTCCTTATTATGAGTAACAGTCATCATAATAAGGACTGTGAATGGTTATGAGGACTGCTACTCATAATAAGGACTGTGACTATCACTGAGACCATAGTCACAGTCCTTATTATGATGACTGTTACTCATAATAAGGACTGCGACTAAAAAGACTGCGATGGTCGCAGTCCTTTTGCAGTCTTTTTTATGAGGACGACTACTCCTAATAAGAACTACGATTATGATCACAGTCTTTTCTATGAAGACTACGATTATGATCGCACTTTTTTTATGAGGACAGCGACTATGATCGCAATCCTTATTATGAGGTCTGCTACTCATAATAAGGATTGTTATCATAGTCGCAGTCTTTATTATGAAGACCGCGACTCACTGTGTTACCCCTTCAAAACCCTAGCTCCCCCAAAATCAAAATCATGAGTCGCAGTCTTGAGTCATACTCCTCACATAAAAAAATTCCTCACATTTCAGTATCATCATCATCCAGTAGAAAACAAATTAAAAACTCAAGGCCGCAATCTTTTCTATGAGGACTTTATGAGAACTTCGATTGCAGTAGTAATGATCGATATACAATCTAGATCTCAATATCACATCGATCACAAAGACAAACAAAACCCATCGCGAATACAAAAAACGAGATATGCAAAAGGTCAATCTCAAAAAAAATTTGGTCTAGGGACTCCCCGCTCCCCTTCCAACCCTCACAGCGACTTGACCGCGCATGTCGATCCGCG
Organism: Agave tequilana; assembly: GCA_038442645.1. NCBI lineage: Eukaryota > Viridiplantae > Streptophyta > Magnoliopsida > Asparagales > Asparagaceae > Agave > Agave tequilana. Next base: position 37,984 of record JAVJIF010015525.1, read on the forward strand.
AATTACCTTGCATTGAAATCAGGGTTGAAGGGAGGGTATCATTAGGAGTAATGGGGACGGATAAAAGAGAAAATAAAAATATATATAAAGTGGTGGATGGAAGGAATCAATTTATGCTGACATGGATTGGGGATGAGGCGAAAATAATTGTAATTGAGATTTTTCCTAAATTAGTTGAAAAGAGAGGAGTTCAAGACTAATGTTCTAATAAATTAATTGGTGTTCTTTAGTTAAGATTTTCAATTTAATTTCAAATTTCAATTATGATGAATATCAGCAATGTAATCATAAAAGATATTTGATGCTTGTTTTATGTCTTATTTCGTAGAGAAAAATATAAGAGATTCCACGTCTTTCTGCAATCAATCAGTCAATATAATTAGGCTAATCTCTAGCAAGCAATGAGGAACCAGATTGGAATATTCCCTGCGTAAATCAGAAGACTAACTTGATACTTAGTTGCCATGTTGGCGACGTCCACGCACGGCATCTAAATCTAAATTTCCTGAGCCAATTTAGGGATTTCACTAGAGAAAATGATTTGTTTTTTGGATAGCACGTTATTTATTTATTTATTTATTTGAGAATATTATTTGGGGTAGCTTTGCTTGTTTTATACATAATCTGCTGATTCTTTGGTACATCCTGCAGAAAACACATCACTTTCGAAATAGAGAAGGAATATTCTGGATCACTTCCAAAGAAAGTGTGGGGGCAGGAAAGTGGTATCTCATTGTTTGATTTATATAGGAAAAAAAAATAAGAAATAAAAGAAATAAAAAAAAAAGACTGAAATGTAAGCAAAAGCGTTTATTGGAGCGTTGATGAATTGTGCAGAGTGAATGGTCTCATGTGGATCTATATACAGTTAAAAGCCCCATAATTTGATTTATCTTGCTGGGCTGGTAATAATATTATTTTACTTGTAATATTACAGTTTGTTAAACGAGCTATAGTCAAATTCTCTTCTCTCTCTAGAGAGAAGAGTAGAGTATAACAACTTATTTCATTAATGAAAAATAGTGTACCACTTGAGAAATAGTGTTGGATAAAAAGTATTGTTTCCTAAACATACAGTATTCTCACAAAATGAAATTACGACAAAACAATAACTATTTATTCAAACATGCAATAACCATCGCAATTAAGAATAAAATAAAGCGAAAGAGAACAAATTTTGGAATGGAAAATGCAGTCGCGATGTCGCTACCTTAAAGAATCAATTGTCCTCTAGCGGTAAAAGTTCCCTTCGGATTCACCAGCACTTACCCTAAGATGGAAGAGCAAGTCTTTAATCAGAAGGATAATTGTTACCTAAGAAATTTAAAGAAAGCGAAGAAAAATTTTCAAAATATATGATTTTTGATTTTTATCAACTTCAACCGAGTGGATCTTGCATGGGATATCGTAAGATTGTATTTGAGTGGGAAAGATTCGACCTCGAGTCCTTCCGGAATAATACAGGTCTCTCTCTTTCTCTACATACATACATACAAACATACATATATGTATAGGTATATGTGTGTGTGCATGTGCGTGCATACACACACACATGTATGTATGTATGTATGTATGTATGTATATATATGTATGTATGTATATGTGTGAGTGTATCTGTATATATATGTATGTGTGTGCGTGTATATTATATAGGAATTTTGTACCTCAGCCTCCAGTTAAGAGTCTCTCAGCCGGCAGCAACGTGGCACAATCTCTTCCATAGATCTGTGGCAGATTGTAGCAGCAGTAACAAAGCAAAAAAAATCCCGTTAAAAGACCATCAATCACTTTATTGTACCAATTGACCAAAATGCCCTCGCTTTTAATTTTAACCTAGAAAAAACTCATCTTACACAAAAATTTACCGAGAAAAAAATTTATGATTTTTAGAGAAATTTTTGTTAGAGAATTACCGAGTAAAAATTTTCTTTTATAACGAATGAGGTCAAATCGAAAAACACTGTTTGGAGTAAAAAGTGGTTTCAATCACAGTTTAACTGTAGATTGTGACTTTACTTGCTTTTTTTAATTCGTTTGTTTAAAAAAAACTGCGATCAAAGTCGTAGTCTTTAAAAATTATAATTTGAAATAAATAAGGGTTTTTAAAATATTTCAACTTTAGAGTGTGACTTTGATTTTTTTTAACTTTGTTTCTTTAAAGAAGACTGCGACTCAAAGTCACAATCTTTAAAATAATAATTTTGTAAATAAATTATTTAAAAATATTTCAAGCTATAAATTGTGACTTTGAGTTTTTTTTTTTAATTTGTTTGTTTAAGAATACTTTGATCAAAGTCACAGTCTTTCAAAATTAAGCTATTTAGAGTACTGCGACTTTGATTCAGTTTTGTATTACTTCTTTTTTAAATGCGACTAAAGTCGCAGTCTTTGAAAAATAAGGTTTAAATACTGCGACCTTGGTCGCTGTCTTGTATAACTTCTTTTTTTACTGGTAATAAGAACTACGATCATGATCGCTGTTAATGTAAATTAGATATTATTATAACTGAGACAAAACTGACAGTCAAATTTTACTCAGAAATATCATTTTAAATGAACTGTGACTATGGTCGCAGTATGAACTCAGATATGGTTAGTTCTCATTGTACATATGAACTGCGATCAAGTTCGCAGTACAAAAACAATATATAAAAACATACTATCGTTAAGTACTACGACCTCATTTGTAGTCCATAATCACAATCCGAGCATTACAGAATTTTTTTTTATTTATAAAAAACGACAAAGGTTGCAGTCCTAACAACATTCAGTGCTAACAAAGTAGATTAGCACTGCGACCGTGATAGCAGTTCTCATATAACATAAGTTATAAAATATTATATTATGACTGCGACCTAGCCGCAGTCATTAATATCCTATCTACCATGATATAACGAGAGTCTCAAAAAACACTAGTAAAATTAATCTAGATAAAAGAAAGAGGTGCACTATACGAAAATTAAAAATTGAAAAGAAACATTTTAGGTCACATCATAAATTTCTGAAAAGGTACTCTGGGGTTCTCCCGCATAATTGCGTCAATTAAATATTTAGTTACTGTTTATCTTTTTCGAATACTCAATCATCACCTCTAATACTTATTATTACTATAAATGTTGTCTCAAAGTATTGGATTTTTTGTAGTGCCTATAAGTAACATATATTAAAGATCTAACTTCTGAAAAAAAATATTTGTGCTCTTCTTCTTTGATTTGATTGCTAAACTTTCTCATGCAAATTATCCTTGAATCATGTCATCCGAATTTTCTTCCTCTGAACAATCAGATTTCAACTTTACTCATTCTCCCACAGGTCCTCTTTCTCTAAGAGAGTCTAGTGAATCTATAACAGTTTGGACTTCTCTCCTTTTAACATCTTCTTCCGTCAAGTTATGCTGCTTCTGATCCTAATCTTCATGAGAAAGATCAAGTTCTTTTAGGCATAGTGAGGAACTTATTCCTATTCCACTTGATAAAGACATGCTTGATAAAAGCATGTCCTTTGATGTTGAAGGCACGCTTTCTCCCAGCATGTCCTTTGGAGGTTCTTCTCGATACGGATCAGAGGAAGAATTTAATACAGATAATCGATTTTGAAAATTTATCAATGAACTAAAGTACCCTTCAAAGAAGAGGAGAGCGAGGAGGTCGATGAGGGAGAAGAAGAGAAAGCGAGTAGGAAGAGGAAGATGAAGAGAATGAAAAAGACAATTTTGATTATGATGGTGATGACGAGGACTAGTATTTTCTGTTATTTGAGAATCACTTATTTTCTCTTCTTTTTTTAGAGCTTTTAATGCTCATTTTTTAAGGCCTCTTTGTGATCATATAATATGTTATAAATAGAATTTCCTTTTTTCTGAAATGTTCTTTAATTACATATGCAAGTATGTATCTTTCATACTTTTTATTTGCAATATTCGTAAAAACTTTAAAAAAGAAGTTTTTATAAAGACTTCGACCATGGTCGCATTCCTCATTTATACGTTGTATAATTTACGTAACAATTTGGTGACAAATATATTCATATACTATAAATATTGACAGTCATATTGTACTATAACTCATAACATTTTAAATGAACTGCAACTATGCTCGCATTATGTTTTCTAAATGCTTAGTTCTTATTGTACATCAGAACTGCGACCAAGCTCGCAGTACACATACATTCAGATATTATCAAAATAGATTAGCACTACGATTATGATCTCAATTCTCATATAATATAACTTCTGATTTTATATTACGACTGCGACCTTAATCGCAGTCATTAAAATTCTGTCTATTTTGTTAAGCGACATTAGTCGCAGTCCTTCTTAAATAATAGTAAAATTCATAGGGATAAAGTAAAGTGATATAACATAGTAAAATTAAATTTTGAAAAAAAAGGCTATAAAAGTTAATTTGTAATTCATTTCATAAAATTCTGAAAAAAAGGTATTCTAGGAGTTCTTCCACCATAAATACTTCAATTAAATATTTAATTGCTTTTTTATTAAATCTTTGAAATCTCAACAACCACCTATAATACTTATTGCTACTGTCTGGGAATTCATTTCACTTTTAGATATGTCACCATGCAAATTTATTTCCTACAAAAAAAAAATTACTTCCAAACAATGCAAAAATTATTAGATTAAAAAACAGAAATAAGAAAAGACTGCGACTCAGCTTGCAGTACTAATAAAAAAATATGACTGTTATTAAGAATGTAATATTAATTAATAAAGGACTGCGACTAAGACGCAAACCTAATATTGCCCACTGCGAGCTTAGTCGCATTCCTAAAAAACATAATATCTGTGTATAAAAAAATTAACAAACAAGTATTCAAATTACTTTAGAACTGCGATTAATATCGCATATCACTACAAAAAAAGTTAAACATTGTTGATAAGGACAGCGACCAAGATCAAATTCTTCATATGAATCTTGTGATTGCGAATGCAGGTCGCAGTCTCATTATAAACATAATAATTTTTCAGTGAGGATTGCAAACAACAATGACATAAATAATAAATAAATATGAACAACAAATAATTTCTATCTCAATATCCAAAGTTCTTTCTCATGCTACATTTGTTTTGTTTGTTGATGATGTTGCATTTGAATAGACCTGATTCATATTCAGTTGGGGAGAAAGTGGGCAGGACCAGCGGCGAGATGGAGTGGCGATATGCATTATGGTTGGGGTTTGACGTAAAAAATGACTGGGGGAGAGAGATCTAATACAGGTATGATGAATGAAAACTGTGATTGAGGATGTCTGGGGACTTGAAATTAAGATCTGATTTCGCTTTAAGATCGAGACTATCTGCAGTTTCAAATTCTAGATCTGAACGCGGCGAGACTTTGAGAGAGAGAGAGAGAAAAAATAATGAGAGAGAATATAAACCTCATCCCAAGAAAAATTATCACTTTTAAAAGCAGGGTTTTTTTTAGTAATTTAAGTTTTTTTTCAAAAAGAATCTTTATTAAGATTGCCTAGTTCTGTAGCACAGATTGCGCCATGTCACCGTCGGCTGAGAGTCTTTCTCAGCTTATGACTTAGGGACATTTTTCTCATATATATATATATATATATATATATATATATATATATTATACACACACACACACAACACACACACACACACACACACACCACATATATATATATATATAGATATATATATATATATACACACACATACATATATATATATATATATACATACATACATACATACATACATACATACATACATACATATATACATACATACATACATACATACATATATATATATATATATATATATATATATATATATATATATATATATATATATATATATATATATAGTGAGTTGATCCTCTAAGAACGGTTCTCACGAATTCATGTGAGAACTTTCACGTGAGCCGTCGGATCTGATAGAGATCTAGTTATTTGATTTGATCTATCAGATCCGACGACCCACGTGAAAGTTCTCACAGAAATCCGTGAGAACCGTTCTTAGAGGATCAGCTCCCTATATATATATATATATATATATATATATATATATTATATATATATATATATATATATATATATATATATATATATATATATATATATATATATATATATATATATATAGAAAGTGTCTGTGGTAGTCATATAGTAAATGAGATAATTTCCTTGTGCAGATATTAATTAAATCAAGTCAAATTTGGTGATATATGATTGAATAAAAAAATTTTTCGCTACATCCACCTACTTTTCTTCATAATTAAAAAACTCAACTTCATAATTTTATTTATTACAATCTTATCCACATCAGCATAAATTGATTCCTACCAACTACCACTTATTTATATATTTTTATTTTCTCTTTTATCCTTCTCCATCGCCCCAACGTTACTCTCCCCTCAATCCAGACCCTGACGCAGAGTAATTCACGGGTCGACCTACGCGGTTAGGTCACCATGAGGGCTAGAATGGGGCGGGAAGCCTCTCTCGGTGGAACCCCCCGGATCAATTTTTTTGGGATCGAACTTTGCAGATATCATTGCTCGTGCTCGCGATGAGTTTTATTTTTATTTGTGATCGATGTGATATTTAGATCAGAAAAAAATTGAGAATTATTCGATGCTAGTGAATGGGGATCTACTGATGATGACGATGCTGATATAGGGATTGTGACTCATGATCGTAGTCTTTTATTAGAAGACTGCGATTATAGTCGCATTCTTTTTATTAATTGAAAATTAGGCATTTAGTAAGGACTGCGATTATGGTCGCAATCTTAATAAAGACTAAAAATAAGACATTTTGTGAGGATTGTGATCATGATCGTAGTTACATAAAGACTCAAAAACGTGTCCTAATAATGAGGACCACGATCATGATCGCAGTCCTATAAAGACTATAAAATAAGATATTTTTGTTGGGACTGCGATCATGTTTGCAGTCCTCATAAAGAGGACTGTGATCATGATCATAATCTTATAAAGACTCAAAATATGTCATTTTTGTGAGGACTATGATCATGATCGCAGTCGTCAGAAATAAGACATTTTTTAGGACTGCGACCTCTATATACCAGTAGTCCACATTTTTGAAGTGATCCGCTTTTTTCGAAGCAATTATTGCAAGGTATTTGCGTCTATCATCGCTGAGGAACACTCCTACGGTTGACATGTGAGCATACATGGTTGGTTTAAAAAAGAGGTAGTTGAAGCGAATAAATTATGAAGTTGAGTTTTTCTCTTAATTACGATTTGACAAGGGGCTGTAGTGAAACCCCCTTGAATAAAATAGTAACCAATTAGTTTAAAGCCCTAATGCAGCATGGACTCTGTGCAAGTATCTCACACCAATATCCACACAACACACTAATCCAAAACTCATGCTGCCATGATCTTACTGTTAATACTAAAGTTTTTTTTTCTGGTTATTCAATTTTGGATTCTTGTGACAATGAATATTATTGTTACTATGAATGCACACCTTTTCTTTGAAGTCTTAACCTATGCATATAATGACTTTTGTGCTACATTTGGATGCGGCTAGTTATTTTGCAAAATTCATGTTGACATTAAGCATCCTTGATCTAAATCCAAATGACTTTGGCAAGTATCCAAGCCGGATTGTATAATTCCAGGAGCAAGCCCTAGACAGACCAAGCACAACTAGATTGGTGAATTCTCGTTTGTGCTTATATTGGACCTGTTGAGCATAATGTCTACATGTTTCCTTTCCTGTGGTAAATTATTTTAAGTTCATATTATAATTTTGAGCCAGTAAAATTAAAATTTTATTGATCCAACTGTTAATTATATATACGATTCAGTTGTATATACATTTTATAAAGTATAATTGATCTCTGGATACTTGTACATTCTTTGTCTTAAAAATAGATCTTGTAGATAACTGTAACTAGGTCATAAGGTTCAATGCATTTAAAATAGATTAGTGTTCACGTATCCCATGAGAAAAATAATATAATGAGGGGTGTGATTGTACCAACACTGTGTGTGCGCACATACAAAAAAAAAATCCTTATTGACAAGCAAAGAAATTCAAGAAGATCTTTTTTATTTAAAGAACTGATATCATTCTATTGTAAATCACCTAGAGGGGGGGGGGGGGGGGGGGTGAATAGGTGATGGCTAATCTAATGGTCACTAAATGCGGAATTAAAAACTATTTAATGATGACTAAAACTTATTACACTAAACACCACGTATAACACAAGAGTGTAGCCGAATTCCCCGTGAAGGGCTCTGGACTAACTCCTCAAGATTCCTCTAAATAAGAGTTGAGGTGCCGCGTTGGCTCTCTTGGTAAATACAAGTGTTAGCAAACACACCCCAAGCATATAACAATTAAGCACAATATGTATATCAAGCATATAAAGATAAAAACAATAATAGCATGAAAGATATAAACAAGTAAGAGATAGAGAGAGAGCAATCGCAAACACGGGAGATTTGTTTCGAGGTTCGAGCACCCTTGCTCTACGTCCCCGCCTTCACACTTGAAGGATTTTCACTAAAAATCGATCCCACCGGATCACTCGGTGCCGCAACACCTACAAGGAGTTCCCACTAGATTTTGGACTCTCTAGTCCCGTACACACCGTAAGCTCACAAGCTCGCCGAGGCCGCACCTCAATCACCGAGTTCTCACTAGAACCCGAAACAATGCGAACGCACACGTCCGCCTCCTCAAAGAACAAAGATGAAATCTTTGGTGATCACAACACTTTGATCACCTAAAAACAATCTCACAAGAACACTCCTATAGAATGAATATGTCAATGGTTACTCAAATGTTTGTGAGAAAAACAAGGATGGAATGTGTGGTGAAAAACTCAAAGAAATCACTTTGAAAACACTCTTGATAAAACTCCCCTTTTGATTGGAAAATATTTGCTCTCAAATAAGTGGAGAAAACCTCTTGATAGAGTTGGAAAAACTGGCTCAAAACCCACTTCAAAATCTTAGAGAAAACAGCACCCAAACTCCCAATTTATAGGGTTAGAAAAACTAGCCGTTGGGATCCAGGTGTCCTGTCGGTCGACCGTCCAACGGTCATTTTTGTGACCGTTGAGCCAGCGGTCGACCGGGGCCTTTCCAAAGAGCAGAGCTCTCTGGACGGTCGACCGGGTTGGTCGACCGGCCCTCCAGCCAGAACTGGCGTGCACGTCTGTGCACGTCGGTTGACCGCCCGGTCGACCGACCTCAGACTTCGGTCGACCGGCTGAAGCCAGGAACAAAATTCTGGGAATAAAAATGTTGACATTTTGATTGCAATAAAATCCCATAAATTCACGAAAAATCTACAAAAATAGTTTCAATGTTATACTTTGATAATCAAACATGCTTGCACAAAATCAAGGCATGTTACAAACAAATTGGACTATTTTTGTAACTTAGAAATATTGGCTCAAAACAAAAACTGTATTTTTCAAAATTGTTTTTCCAAAACTTCTCCAAATACAAAAACAAGATATTTAAACTCTTTTAAAGCATAGTGTGTATGGATATGATCCACTACATATACATGGTGAAATATCTATGTTTTTGACATTTAAGCTCTAAAACGGTTTTGGTTAAAACATATATACTTTGAATACCAAAAATCAAACCGGTATTTTTCTAAAGAAAACTCTTTTGTATTTTTCCAAAATATAAATTCTTTTATGAAAACTTATCTAAATCAAGAATGTGTGTGTATAAGATATACTTGAGCAATCCACTAACTATTCTATCCTTTACATTTTAACTAAAAACAAAATCTTATAAAACAAACCTAGACACAAGTCTTCATGAAGTCTTCACTTGAAGTCTTCTCATCTTCTTGACTTGGTCCAAACACGATCCAATAGCTCTTTGGATCAAACCGTGCTAGCTCCACAGCTTGACTTTAAATCCTTTGTTGAAGCTACACACCTACTAAGATCTTGATCATGAATCTGTCACTAATTAAACACAAGATCATTAGTACTATAACTACATGAGTTGATCATCATTAAAACTAGAGTGATGGACCTTTGGGCCAACAATCTCTCCCTTTTTGATGATGACAAAACTCATGAAGTTATATATGCATGGATTAAAGTAAAGCTTCAAAGAAGCTCCCCCTTAACTCATGCATCTCAAAAAATAATAAATATGGCAATGAAGCACGTAAACATGTATGCAAATACAAGGAGATAAACATGCATAAACAAGTATGAAACACATCAAATTCTTTTTCTCCTATTTGCAAAACAAAACATATATGCTTTATAGTGGAAATCCTTCTCCCCCTTTATGAATAAAGTAAGGAAAACATGCATATATACTAAAATACTTCTCAAATACTTCTCCCCCTTTTTGTCAATCATCAACAAAGGGATTAAAGTAAAAACAAAATGTTCTCCCCCTTTTGTCAAAAGCAAAAATCAATAAAAGGGGTGACATTAAACAAATCAATAAAGGATATATGCGATATACATTCATGAAGAGGAGACGCTAAGTAACTTCCCTACATATATACATTACATGAAAGAGGGATGACAAGCCCTAATTCATATAACGCATAATATGTAATGCATAAGAGGAGATGTGAAGCTCCCCCTACACACGTGTACCGCATAAAGAAGAGTTGTCAAGCTCCTCAATATAAGATACACTCAACATGAATCTATATGTAGAAGATATGTTAAGCTCCTCTTGCATATAGTCAATACAAATCAAAACATTTTTAATTTTTCTTATTCAAACAAAATTTTGAATTTTGATATCAATTTTGAAAATAATGATCAATTTTTTTTTTATTTTCTTATCATAAACAAACTTGTGCTTTAAACATGTAAATCAATTATAATTCAAGCACAAATAACTCATATATATGTGTATGAAAAAGGAAATACGAATCGAAATTGATATTATTTGAAATGAAGCATACATATATAGGAAACAAAATATGAGTATATACAAAAATATCAATATTGATACCAATTGAAAAAAATATTCAATGATACCATTGAAACAATAATAGGATCATGTGTATATCTCATAAACTACTAATTTGAAGAATAAATAACTAGTTAAAATAATTTTTGAAAAACTAGTTAAAGATCCTTCAAAACATGAAACCAAAACATATGTTTTTCATGAATCATACCAAATACACAAGAGTTGACACTCAAAACAATAAGGCTCATAAAAGTGTTCATGAAACAATGTCATGACAAAACAAATGAAGTGTGAGTGTACAAGAATCATGTAATTAGCATTTTCATGAAAATAGTCAATAAAGCTCCAAAATGATCATGAGTTTTATTTTTTATCAAACAAAATATGAAAATTCATTTTTCTTTAAAAACAATAAACTTCATGGTATATGATTTATCCAATCCTAACAATATGCATACATATCCCAAACATAAAAAGAGTCTATTAAGGTATTTGCATAAAGGCAAGAGACTCACGGGTATACATGTATATTTATTAGATTTGAATAAAAATTGCATATACATGAAGTAAAACAAGAAAATAGGCAAAACAAGTGTAAATGAGGGAATCATCAAAACTAGGCTATACATGTGCATATAGTGAGTACAAATGAACAATGAAGTGCAAACGTATATGAATCAAATGTTGTTCACTACATGTACAAGTATACTTCCAAGTTTTGATAAAAACTACATTTAAACTAGTATTTACCACATGAAGCACAAAACATGAACATGCTAAAAATATGATATAAGTAAAAAGCATGTAAATAAACTAGGAGTTTTAGAAATAGTTACCAAACCAAGGAACTATGTTCCAAATCTCCAAAACATGGTGGTAGTCCCACCAAAACTCCTTGATAGTGATGCATCAAATGTGTGCCCATCAAGTCCATGTGCATCCACCATCAAGGCACCATCCCTCTCACGTCGTGTGAGACCCTCACCTACATCAAAAACAAAAGATGGGGATTTTGGTACCCATTTTCTTTTGGGTCCTTGGGGGTTAGCTTTGTAAAGGACCCAAATATTTTTTCTTATTAGCAAAATTAATATGATGTATCTCATCAAAATAAAACTTTGCTAAATGGCCTTTGCGGTCACAATGTGTACATTTGTACACCTTAGGATGCATATGAGTGTGAGTGTGGTCATGGTGTGCAAAGTGTGCATATGCATGAGGGTGATGTGCAAGAATATGTGGAGTTTGTTTCTTTGAAAATAAGGTCTCCAATCTCTTATGATTAAATGCACATGTGCTCAAAGTTGAGCTCAAACAATTTATTTTATTTTTCAAAAATTTCATCTCATAGTGGTGGCATGTAAAGCATGATGAGAAATAGAATCATTTTTCTTATTCTTTTTAGAAACATTTTCTTTTTCTTTTCAATCATTTTTCTTTTTAAAGAAGTGTTTTTATTTAAAGCAACTTCTTTTTGTTTTTCCACCAAAATAACTTTATTTTTCAAAGTAGTGTTTCCTTCACACAAATCATTCAATTTAGACAATAAGGAAACATTTTCATTTTTCAAATTTTTATTTTCTTTTTCAAAACATGCAATCTTGTTTTTAAAAGACTAATTTTCTTTTAAAACATTTTCAAATTGTGTTTGAAAAGAATCCTTTTCTTTTGACATGCAATCAATTTATTTTTCATTTTCTTATTATCTTTTCTAAGCATGTCATATTTTTTAAGTAATTGTTGACAAAAAGAAGTAAGCTCATCATATGACATATCATTATCTTCATCTACCTCCGATTCGGTAGTTACTTCAAGGGGGTTGTCCCCTTGGACCATGTAGCACACGTTGGAAACATTACTTCCAACATCCGAGTCGCTCCCCGCATAATATTGTTCATTTTCGCCTGGGGAGAGTATGGTATTCCAAACTACAAAAGCCGAATTAATGTTAGCAACCCTACATAAATAATCATTGTTTAGGGTACTTTTCAAAGCATGAATGGCTTTTGAGTTAGCCTCAATATACTTACTATCATTAACATATGAATTTTTATTGTAGCAAGATAAACATGAATACCTAGGGCTTTGAGGTACAAAGATATCTTAACCTTCCAAGTTTGGATGTTAGAATGTCAAAGGTGGGAGGTGTCATGAAGTCCATGGTGTGTGCACAAATATTGTGATTAGCTATAAAATGAAGATCTTTAACTCTAGGTTGTAAGACCCAAATCAAGAGCACTTGGCTCTGATACCAATTGTAAATCACCTAGAGGGGGGTGAATAGGTGATGGCTAATCTAATGGTCACTAAATGCGGAATTAAAAACTATTTAATGATGACTAAAACTTATTACACTAAACACCACGTATAACACAAGAGTGTAGCCGAATTCCCCGTGAAGGGCTCTGGACTAACTCCTCAAGATTCCTCTAAATAAGAGTTGAGGTGCCGCGTTGGCTCTCTTGGTTGAATACAAGTGTTAGCAAACACACCCCAAGCATATAACAATTAAGCACAATATGTATATCAAGCATATAAAGATAAAGACAATAATAGCATGCAAGATATAAACAAGTAAGAGATAGAGAGAGAGCAATCGCAAACACGGGAGATTTATTTCGAGGTTCGAGCACCCTTGCTCTACGTCCTCGCTTTCACACTTGAAGGATTCCACTAAAAACCGATTCCACCGGATCACTCGGTGCTGCAACACCTATAAGGAGTTCCCACTAGAACTCTTGGACTCTCTAGTCCCGTACACACCGCAAGCCCACAAGCTCGCTGAGGCCGCACCTCAAACACCGAGTTCTCACTAGAACCCGAAACAATGCGAACACACACGTCCGCCTCCTCAAAGAACAAAGATGAAGTCTTTGGTGATCACAACACTTTGATCACCTAAAAACAATCTCACAAGAACACTCCTATAGAATGAATATGTCAATGGATTGCTCAAGTGTTTGTGAGAAAAACAAGGATGGAATGTGTAGTGAAAAACTCAAAGAAATCACTTTGAAAAACACTCTTGATAAACTCCCCTTTTTGATTGGAAATATTTGCTCTCAAATAAGTGGAGAAAACCTTTTGATAGAGTTGGAAAAACTGGTTCAAAACCCACTTCAAAATCTTAGAGAAAACATCACCCAAACCCTCAAATTTATAGGGCTAGAAAAACTAGCCGTTGGGATCCAGGTGGCCGGTCGGTCGACCGTCCGGTCGACCGGCCAACGGTCATTTTTGTGACCGTTGAGCCAGCGGTCGACTGGCCGGTCGACCGGGCCTTTCCAGAGAGCAGAGCTCTCGGACGGTCGACCGGGTCGGTCGACCGGCCCTCCAGCCAGAACTGGCGTGCACGTCTATGCACGTCGGTCGACCGCTCGGTCGACCGACCTCAGACTTCGGTCGACGGTCGGTCGACCGGCTGAAGCTAGGGAACAAAATTCTGAGAATAAAAATGTTGACATTTTGATTGAAATAAAATCCCATAAATTCACGAAAAATCTACAAAAATAGTTTCAATGTTATACTTTGATAATCAAACATGCTTGCACAAAATCAAGGCATGTTACAAACAAATTGGACTATTTTTGTAACTTAGAAATATTGGCTCAAAACAAAAACTGTATTTTTCCAAAATTGGTTTTTCCAAAACTTCTCCAAATAAAAAAATAAGATATTTTAAACTCTTTTAAAGCATAGTGTGTATGGATATGATCCACTACACATACATGGTGAAATATCTATATTTTTGACATTTAAGCTCTAAAACGGTTTTGGTTAAAACATATATACTTTGAATACCAAAAATCAAACCGATATTTTCTAAAAGAAAACTCTTTTGTATTTTTCAAAATATAAATTCTTTTATGAAAACTTATCTAAATCAAGAGTGTGTGTGTAAAAGATATACTTGAGCAATCCACCAACTATTCTATCCTTTACATTTTAACTAAAAACAAAATCTTATAAAACAAATCTAGACACAAGTCTTCATGAAGTCTTCACATGAAGTCTTCTCATCTTCTTGACTTGGTCCAAACACGATCCAATAGCTCTTTGGATCAAACCGTGCTAGCTCCACAACTTGACTTTAAATCCTTTGTTGAAGCTACACACCTACTAAGATCTTGATCATGAATCTGTCACTAATTAAACACAAGATCATTAGTACTATAACTACATGAGTTGATCATCATCAAAACTAGAGTAATGGACCTTTGGGCCAACATCTATTATCACACAAATACTTATGAGTATATTGCATTTAGTATATAATATTATTCGATCAAGCTATGTGCGGATTTGCCTTCCTATCCAATGTCATTTGAGATCAGTTGCAGTACAAAATTGTTATAGATGGAGCTATACGGCAAAACTGAATGATTTTCCTATAATCTAGTATTATACCTATCTTGCATTGAGATCAAGTGACTACCTTCTTGTCTCATTCTTCTTTTTGGCTATTGCCCAGTTTAATTTTTTCGTTATCTTTTGGATTTGTGTCTATTAGACATTATATAAATCGAACTTCAGGTTAGTCCTTTACAAATTATAATCTCCCTCTAACTAAGTATAAAGATAACTTAAATATCTATCTTGATATTTTCAAATATGTTATTAATTGTCTAGAATTTGATTAAGACTCTTGGTTATAAGTTTCTTCAGCGCTGTCTCCTTCTAAGATTCTTCTTACATACCTTGTAATCTGACAAGTTATCTATTATAATATCTCGAGCGGATGAAATAAATTTTCTTTATATTATCTTATAATTAGAAATATCTATTAGCATAATTTTTTCTCATTTTATTTCTAACCCTCATATAATGAAATATTTGTTATATCAAATTGAAAATATCATTTATTAATATAACTTATTATATTTATTAGAGTGCATTATTAATCATATAGTTACAATTTCATAACAGCTACATTTAATGACTCCTATTTGAGTAGGGCCTTCATGATTTTAGCAATAAAAAAATTATGAAAATTCTTATATAAGTTGTGAAAAGTTAGAGTTAAACTTGTGCTGTAATTCTGTAGTATTGCACTTATAAAATTTATTTGCATCTTTATTTTATATTATTGCAATTAAATTGTTATATATATATATATATATATATATATATATATATATATATATATATATTATACATCTAGAAATTCTGAGTGCATGAATCTACAGTGACCGAAATTAAATTATTAGAGTGGTATTATATTTACATGGCATTGACAATGATAATATTTAAATCTTCTTCTTCAAAAGAAAATGGTATTTTGACTATTTTCTCACTTTTTTGGAGATTTAAATTAATTTTAATATACCATGATAAAATGCTTCTCATATTTTCTAACTAGCATTTTGAGATTTTATTTATAGAATTTTATGAAAGTATATAAATGTGGAATTGTCTAGTTACTTTCAATAAGCAATTCAGTCATGCTTACACTGAAAAACTTACACGTTTTGACATATAATAATGAGTATATCTTGACTTATATAAATATTTATATATAAGTCAGTAATATAGAGTATGATGCACATTACTGACCTTTATGTGTTTGAGAACTGAAAATCAATGAAGTTTCGTTATTAGCTGATTTCTCTTAGTTATCCATCTACTTGAATTGCTATAAATTTATATGGTAAAATAGAATTTATTATTCTATAAATTGATGATTTGAAATGTAGAAATTATATTCATTTTATTGAGCTATGTAAAAGAAATTGACTTGTATTCCTTATTATATATATAATATTGTTCAAACATCATGCTGAGATTTCTTTATTTCAAGCTAAAGACACATAATGCTGTATTATGTGCTTAGATATGAATGCATGCATACAGAACATGGAAAATAATTTCTATATATTGGTCATAAAATTGACAAAATGTTGATTTGTCCAAAAATGAAAATTAGATATTATTAAAGGAAATAAATTGTGAGGCAATTTAGGATATTTTGTTATTTGACAAGAAACCATTTGTAGTCATTTATTTAATATAAATTCAAAAATTTCAGTCTTCAGTACCATCATTGTTTTGATAAAGTGAGGATGACATATAAAGGTTTTACCTGTGAATCCATAATCTATTCATAACGCACTAGAAATCTTGACATTTTAGCATATGAATAGTTTATTATATGAATTAATTATATGCATGAATTGAAATATAATTTGTCGATATTTAAAATGATATAATACCTTTCATGCTTGTTGTATATCTCCCAAATAGGGGGTTCACATAAATTGACATTTATGCTTGCATCAAATTAAATTTATGAAAAGCTCTTAAGTTATAGTATCACCCATGGCTTTATAGATCTATTTTGATAAAAGTTGTCAAGACCTTAAATATGTGGTTATGAAAAGACAAATCTCTTACAATCACCACTTGAAAATAAAAGCTGTTAAGCTATAATATATCCTTAGACCTCATAAAGTTCATTTGATAATGAGACTCTTTCTAGGGGTGCGATCCTAGATACATAAAGGAGGATGAGGTTAAGTTTATAGATGAGATCACTGACTGGAGGAACCCAACCTCCTTGATTAGCGAGCTGTTCCCATGACAGAGATTCATTGTGGTAGAAACAAGTTGGACTAGTGATACTCATGTGGAGCATCGACCCGTATATGTTTATATCCTATCTGTATCATTCTATGGCTATAACACCTTCTCTATGATGATGCTCTTATGATACAATTGGTTAGATTGAGTTAAATTCTTAATAAGTCCAACGCATGAATTATGGAAGGTACGTATAATATCCAATTGTAGTACCTTTAGAGGATTTAGCTACGTAAGAAGAACCATTACGGTCACGGTTGGGGGTATGGCTGTGTTGGCCCAAGAGGTTACACTCTCCAATTGTTTTGTGTTTTGATGATGACAAACCAAATAAGAGCTATTTGGTACTAATGAATTTGCTTAAGATAAGTTTCAGGATAAGTACCATGTTTGGAGGCCATTGCTTGCTATTGCAACAACTTCTAGGTTCATAAAGCTATGAAGGCATATTGCACATCAAGGAAGGATCATAGAAGAAGAAGGCTCTAGCAAGGATAGCATGGCTCAAAGACTTGAAGATTGCTCAACAAGATTTGTTTTTAGTTTTATAGGTTTAGAATTTTTGTTAAAGAATGATGGATAGGTTTGAAGCTCAATCACACACGTTTTTGCGCACATATTGTTTCTAAGATGATTTTTCTATAAAATGTACAAAAAATATTTTGATACAAAATTCTCTGCCTACAAATCAATTTATATATTTATACTTAATACTATTTAAGGATATTTTTCATAAAAATCAAAGTCTTTTTCAAAATTATGTTTTAAAACTGGTTTTTGACCTGAGCCAGTCGACCGGACCTATGTCAGGTTTGGCCGGTCGACCGGCCCAGTCGACTGTAGTTCTGGGTGTACATGTATCAGTGTGCACGTTTTTGCGGTCGACCGCACGGTCGACCGACTGTAACTCAGTCTGCTCTCGGTTAGATTGGGTCGACCGGGCGGTCGACCGCTGGCCTACAACGGTCAGATTTTTGAGTAGGCGGTCGACCGACCGGTCGACCGGGCTAGCCGTTTGAACAGTAACGGCTAGTTTTCTGAGCTGTTTATTTTTGTCTTTTTCTCACTTAAGTGAGTTTAAATGACCTGTTTTGGGTTTAATACATTCTGATTAGCCTTAAAAATGTTTTATCTTCTAACCCTAGCCCTCTCCTATAAATAGGGGTGTTTGGGGAGAGATTGAACTACCTAATTATTACAAGAAAAATTCAAAAGTTTAAGGCATTCAAAAGAGCTTGGTTTCTTGGTTTTTGTGCTGAAATTCTCTCTCATTTTCTGAAGTGTTTTCAAGAATTCTCTGATTTCATTTTCTTTTCTCTTTACACACAAGAGCTTCATTCCTACTCATTATTCTCTAAGGACCTTTTTAAGGGAAGAGAATCTTGAAAGAGAAAGTTTGTGGTCTTTTGACTACTAAGAGAGAACTTGTACTTGAGATTGTGGAGTTGGGTACTCCGGTGTATTTGTGACATCTTTGTGATAGTGGAAGTGGTTGGAATCCTTCTGGGGAAGGCGGGGAAGTAGAGCTGGGTGCTCGAACCTCGATAACAAATCCTTGTGTTTTGCGTTTGGTTTACTTTCCTTGTTCTTGCACTACTTTCATTGCTATTGTTGCTTGCTTTTGTTTGTCATTGACATATTCACTTGTTGTCATTCATCTTGTCAATCATTGTCCCATACAACAAGGTTGCATTGCGCACCTCCAATTCTTATTTACGAGGAATCAGGAGGAAGGAGTTCAGAACCCTTCACGGGGCATTCGGCTCTTAGTCTTGTTTTGGGAGATTGTTGCATCATATTTTTAAATTGTGCATTGATTAGCATTATCACCTATTCACCCCCCCCCTCTAGGTGATTTTCAGGCTGATCCTTAGAAACTCTCATGAGTCGGTCATTGTGAGTATGACCATTAACACTCTGCAATCATATAGAGGGGGGTAAATAGGTGTGTGCTAATCAAATGTGGAAATAAAATTTTTTATACTAACTAAAAACTTAACACAATGGATAACCAAAGAGTGAAACTAAATTCCCGCTGAAGGGCTCTAGAAGTTCTCCTCAAATTTCTCTTGATTAAGAGCTGAGGTGCTTCAATAGCTCTCTTGGTTTAAATAAGTGTAAGCATATAAAAGTATATCAAGCATGTAAGGATAGAAAAAAATAGCATGCAAGATATCAATTAACAATCCGAAGCATGTATATCAATTAAGCACAATTAATATCAAGCATATAAAGATATAAACAATATGAGCGTGTTAGATATATAAACATAAGTGAGTAGAGAGAGAGAGAGAGAGAGAAGCAATTACAAACACGTGAGTATTATTTCGAGGTTTGAGCCACTTGCTCTACGTCCCTTCCTTCACAGCAATGAAGAATTTCTACTATAATTGATCCCGCAAGATCACTCGGTATCACAATACCTACAAGTTCCCTCAAGAACTCTTAGACCCGAAAGTCCCTCACTCGTTCCTGCTTGAACAATAACATGCGAACCTGCAAGCTAGCTGAGGTCGTCACCTCCAACTCCTCAAATACAAGGTAGAAAACTTGGTGATCAACTTCTTGATCATAAACAAAACTCTTCTCATAAATAAGCTCCTATAGGATAGATTTAGTAATGAAAGGTTCAAACTTGTGTGAGAAAACTAGATAGATTTGAAAGTGGAAAGCTCAAGAAAATCTTTTTGAAAACTCAAGAGAAGCATTCTTGAAAACTCTCTTTTGATATGGAAGTGAAGCTCTAAGACTTGTTAAAAAACTCTGTTGAAGATGGAGCAATAAGCACAAGAACACTTGTTATGAAATTCTTAAGAAAATCTGGCCAAAAACCCATGTATATAGGCCAAAACCAAAACTAACTGTTAGGCTCAACACAGGTCACCTGTCGGTGGACTGGGAGGTCGATAACCAACAGTTATAAGTATGACCGTTGGGGTTGCTGGTCGACCGGGTGATCGACCAAGGCTAACTCTAGAGAACAATACTTTCTGGCGGTCGATCGGACGGTCGACCGAAGCCCAAATATAGAGCAATGTTCCTATTGCGGTCGACCAGTCGATCGACCGACATGCACAACCATTTGCTTGTGCACATCCAGTCGACCGTCAAAACCTCAGATCTGGCTAGCGGTCGACCAGCCTCAGCCAAAACCCATTTCTATGTTTTTAAATATCTTTTAAAATCAAAATAAGTAACATTAAATGTCAAAAATTCTACAAACATAAGGTCAAGAAAATATAATAGAGCACAAATATGTGTGATAAAATATCAACACATATTACAAACATATGAACTAGTTTTTGAGATATAACATACATTTCTTGAAATATAAACATATTTTTCAAATACTAAATTTGTAAATAGAAAATCATATTTTTTTCTAAAACTCTCATAAATATAAAACAAGTTTCTCAAACATATTTGAAGCTCAATATGTATGGATAACATCCAATACACATATAAAATAATGTAAACTTATTTTTAAAAATATATACTCATAAAAATAATTTTTTATAAAAAATAAAATTTAAACTCATCAAAATAAGTTTTTTTTTTAACAAACCAAGCTCTAATATGTATGGATAGAATTCAACACATATTCCAAACTATAAAACATATTATTTTGAGATATAAACTATATAAACACAAGATATGAGTTTAAAACACAAAGTATAAATTTTTTTCCAAATCAATATTGTTAAACTCATTCTTCTTGAAAATCAAAACACTAAAACTTATGTGCAAGTGTATATGTATAAACTTGAACAATCAAAACTAATCTATTTTTTTTTACAGAAATTTTAAATTTACAAACTCTTGACTCAAGTCTTTTTCTTGAATAAATTTTCTTTTTCATATTGACTTGCTTCAAACATGATTCATCAAGCTAGACTCATCCTTAAGTACTTGATGCGATCTATAAGTTTTAGCTCTTATGTAACACCCTGATTCTTAAAATCTTAATTTAAATATTCTAATTTGTGATTTATAAGATTATAAGAGATTATCAGAGGTGATCATTAAATTAATTCAGTGTAAAAGTGAACTTTTAGAAACTTTGAGGGTATTTTGGTAGTGGGATAAATTTGGACATTTGTATATGTACATGTTATGTAAATTGTGCAATCATCCTTGTACGAATATATGTATATGTATGTGTGTGTGTGTATATATAATTTTAATTTTAATTTTTCAAATTGTATTTGTTGGCCCAAAGGCCCATCGCTCTAGTTTTGAGATGATTAACTCATGTAGTTATAGTACTAATGATCTTGTGTTTATTTAGTCTCAGATATTTGATCAAGATCTTAGTAGGTGTTTAGCTTCAACAAAGGATTCGAAGTCAAGTTTTGAAGCTATTACGTATTGATTCAAGAGCTCGCGCATCATGATCGCATCAAGTACTCAAGAGGAGTCTAGCTCATTGAATCAAGGTTTGGACCAAGTCAAGAAGGAGAAGAAGATTTTCAAGAGAAGATTTTCATGAAAACTTGAGTCATGTTTGTAAGTGTTAAGATTTGTTTTATATAAAATGTAAAGGATAGATTAGTTGTGGATTGTTCAAGTTCATATACACATACAAAATTTATATGTGTTTTCATAAGATAGTTTTGTATTTAGAAAAATATCGTTTTGAATTTATCAAAACTTATTTTAGAGCTTATTGTCAAAAATATAGATATTTCATCTCATATGTGTACTGGATCATATCCATACACACTAAGCTTCAAAAGTGTTTAAAATATCTTATTTTTGTATTTGGAGAAGTTTTGAAAAAATCGTTTTTCAATTTGGAGATTGATTTTGAAAAATACGATTTTTGTTTAAGGCCAAAATTTCTATATCATAAAAATAGTTCAAAATATTTATAATATGTATTGAATTTTAATCAAACATGTTTGTATATCAAAGTATGTTAATGAACTTATTTTTGTGAAATTTATGAGAATTTATGGGATTTTATTGGAGTTAAAAAGACAAGTTTTCAAGTTCCAAAATCCCAGCCAAACTCAGCTGGCGGTCGACCGGACCAGGAGTCGGTCGATTAGACCACTTAATCGATGTGCACAAGACGTGCACAAAGGACCAGTCTACAAATCCCGTTGACCGCGCGGTCGACCGACTGAAAGCACCCAGCCCTCGGGTACGGCCGGTCGACCGATAGGCTTGGCCCGGTCGACCGGCGGTCGACCGGAGGCACAACGGTCAGAAATCTGACCGTTGGTCGGTCGATCGATAGCAGGATTTCCTACTGAGTTAGATCCCAACGGCTAGTTTTTGGAGCCTATTTATATGGGCTGTTTTGGGCTGTTTTCTATAAGATTTTGAGAGAGTTTTCAAGCTAGTTTTTCCTATCTCTCTAAGAGGTTTTCTTCACTTATTTTAGAACTAAAACTTCCATATCAAAAGGAGAGTTTTCAAGAGTGATTTTTAAAAGTAATTTCTTGAGTTTTTTACCACAAAATCAATCCTAGTTTTCCTCACATAATCTTGAGCTATCCATTGCTATATCAATCCTCTAGGGATCTTTGTTGTGAGAGTTGTTTTTATGATCAAGAGAAGTGATCACAAGATTTCATTTTTGTATTGTAAAGTGTTGTAGAGGTGGTGGCCTCGGTGAGAAGTGTTTGTGGAAGAAGAGTTTGTGGTGATCAAGTGAAGTGATCACCAAGTATTCCGACGTATGATTGGAGGAGTTGTAAGAGGTGAGGCCTCGGCGAGCTAGTGTGCTTGCGTGTGTTGTTCTTGCGGGAGCAAAAAAGGGACTAGTGAGTCTAAGGAGTTCTAGTGTGAACTCGTTGTAGGTGTTATGATACCGAGTAATCCAGTGGGATCGGTTTTAATGTAGATTTTTCATAGTGTTGAAGGGGGGACGTAGAGCAAGGTGCTTGAAACTCAAAACAAATCTCTCGTGTTTGCGATTGCTTTCTCTATCTCTCACTTGTGTTTATATCTTGCGTGCTTACATAGCTTATCTCTTTATATGCTTGATATATCTTATGCTCTATTGTTATATACTTGAGATTGTTTGCTCGCACTTGTATTCAACTAAGAGAGCCATAGTGGCACCTCAACTCTTAATCTAGAGGAATCTTGAGGAGATAGTCCAGAGCCCTTCACCGGGAATTCGACTACACTTTTGTGTTATACTTGGTGTGTTTTGCATAATAAGTTTTAGTTTACTTAAATAGTTTTTAATTCTATATTATTCATCATTAGATTAGCTAGTCACCTATTCACCCCCCTCTAGGTGACCTTCAAGTGGTATCAGAGCTTGATGCTCTTAATTTAGGTCTAACAAGCTTGAGTCAAAAATCCTCTTTTTAGCTAATCACAATATTTGTTTACACACACATGGATTTCATGACACCTCCCATGTTTGATATTCTTAACATCTAAATTTAGAAGGTTAAGATGTCAATCTACCTCAAAGCCCTAGGTATTCATATTTATTTTGTCACTATTAAAGATTCATATTGTTTAAATGGCAAAAATCTTGAGGCTAATGCAAAAGCCCTTCATGCTTTGAGAACTACCCTAAATGATGAATATTTATTTAGGGTTGCTAATTTTGATTCGGCTCTTGTAGTATGGAACACTCTTATCTCTCTTGGTGAACAAAAGCAATACTATGCGGGGAGTGACTCGGATGATGGAAGTGTTGCTTCAAACATATGCTACATGGTCCAAGGGGATAACCCCCTCGAGGAAAATTCTGAATCCGAGCTTGATGAGAATATTGACATGTCATATGATGAACATGCTTTATTTTGTCAACAAATTTTTGAAAAACATGATGTGCTTAAAAAGGATAATAAAAGATTGAAAAATAAATTTGAATGTATTTCAAAAGAAAATAAATTTTTGAAAAAGGAGAATATTTCCTTGTTTTCTAAATTAAATGATATTTGTGAAAGAAATAATTCTTTGAAAAATAAAATCACTTTGGTGGAAAAAAGAAAAGAAATTATTTTGTAAGAAAATAACTCTTTGAAAAGAAAAATTATTTCAAAAGAAAAAGAAAACATTTCTAAAAAGAAAAAGACTGTTGATTCTCTTGCTAGAAATGTTGATCCTTGCCATGCTCTTCATGCTACTATTGATAAAAATGAGAGAAAAGTTGGAGTGCACAAAGGTTGTCACTTTCAAAAGAGAAAAAGAGATCCTCTTCTTCTTCAAGAACTTACGTTCTTCTTCAAGCGAAAGCTTTTTATAGCAACTCGCTAATCTTAGTTCTTTGAACTAATTATAAGGTTACCACACTCTAGTTTTTCAAACTAATCCAAACTTCTCCTCAGCATCAAGAGAATTTTTGAACAAAGCGAGAAGGAATTCCCTGGCAGTAGCGCTCAAGACTGATTGCTCGTGTGGTCAAAGTCTTGCGCTGATTAGACTCTTATCAGCACACTTTCTCAGAAACTCTAGAAGAGAACACTTGTAATTTTTTTAATTACTTGTAACTTCTCTTCAAAATTTTATAAGTTTCCCCCTTTTTCAAATCAATGGAAAATAAGATGGCGACTCTGCGGAGGATTGCTTTCTCCACCAATGAGAAAGTGGTTTCGCAATGCGACAATCAGACCCTTAGGTGTACTGCTAAAGTATTGATCATCGAATTTGACCAAGTGAAGTTTAAGGAACTCCTCTCTCAGGGCAGTAAAAGTCCTCTTTCCGTGCGCAAGTACAGGAAGTCTCGATAGCCAAAGCCCCTTTGGCTAACTCTCTCAAGACAGCCTCCGGCGAGGCTAAACAGGCCCAATGTGAGCCTATCTTAGCCTTTGGTAAAGCTAAATTGCCAATAACAGCCTCTGGCGAGGCTAGCAAGACTGTTCAATAATTTGCTGCAGCCTCAGGTGAGGCTAACGGGGTGCACAACAACCCTATTTCAGCTTCCTGAGAAGCTAACAGAGCCTTGCCCTCTCTCAATGCTCTCCAAGCCTCTGGCAAGGCTAAAGCGATTTCAGCACTAAGTCTAAAGTATCTTACGAGGCTACAATATTGTTCAGTGCTAAGTCTCAAACCTATAAGGCTAAAGCACTGTATAACAGTGCTAACATAGCTACGGGTGAAGTTAGTGCTCTTGACAGCACTAAAACTCAAGCCTATAGGGCTAAAGCACCTCTTGGCAATGGTAAGAAAGCTTCCTATGAAGCTATAATAGCTTCATGCGAAGCTAGAATGACTGCAGCCCCTAGCAGTGCGAAGTCTTCATGCAAAGCTAAGTTAGCTTCTGGTAAAGCTAGTGTAGTTTTATCAAAAGCTAAGGCAACAACCTTTCGAAGACTAAAAAGCAAATATTTGCTAAAGAGGCTAAGCCAAAAGCCTCTCTCCAAACTCACTAGCCGTTGGTGCTAGACCGGTTGGGTCTGATTCATCCAAACTCCAATATGAACGAATCTAACAATCCCAATTTGAGGAATTGCTTGAATAACAAGTGAAAGTTTCGCTCAGAGGAACCAGTTGACATTTTCCTGTCTCTGTGCAGACAAGCAGGATGCAACTAGTGACAGTAAGCTCTATCCAATGTTGCTTAGAGTCAACCCTACGACACATTTCCACTGCGCCAATGATGGCCTCCATACTTGACAGTCGGTTTTCATTCGATTGTCCGCCAAGACATCTAAAAGGTCCCGGTCTTTAAGGAAGAATCTCTGAAGATCTCTAAAGATCTTCTTGCGGCCTCTATCAACATGATAGGTAGGGGGAACGATCGACAACGATCTAGGTGAAGAACACAGGGGGTTAGTCCTCCCCCTTTCAGTTCTCCGGCCTCTGACTATAACCCCAGCTTAGGTTAAGTACTGGTTGAACAAGAGGGCGCCTTCCAAGGTACCGCTCTAGGGTAGCAATACCCTTCAACTATGAGTACTTTTGACGGTTCTGTGAACCAGTCACAACTGTTCTATCTGAACTATTGCAGTGGTTCCTGTCTGAACCGTTCCAATCACGTACTTGGGGTCGGGTTGAGCACTGGTAATTTCTCACACCAATAACCCGCAGTGGGTGGATCCGCATCCAATAACCCGTGTTTGCACCCGATTAAAAAAGAATCGGGTGCGACTTGGTCAAACGGACCTGCGCCCAGACCCAGGCCGTGATGGGGTGGGCAGTAACGCGCATGCGTGTGGGCATGGTTTTTTCCCAAACGCGCGCGAAAACTTTAAGTACCAAAAGGACACACCCTTTGTTCCCATCTTTTCATATTTAAACCCCTCAACTTTTCACACTATATCCTATGTGGGACTAAATTATTTTAACTTCTTTTAGGGCCCTTTAGCTATTGAATTAGGCTAACTTTCAACTTGAATATCTCATTCACTCAAAAACAGAATTGAACATGTGAATATATCACGTTCATCCCTAATGGAAGGAGATCATACTTCAACCATTATCCGTGTGATTCTATCAATGGATTATGCCTCAATTCAGCTCAAAGATTCACTTAAATCTCTTTATTTCCTAATAAACTTCTACAATAAATAGAGATTCAAGAAATTGACACACTGTAAGGCTAACTCTATAGTAAAAGGTACTTTAGGAAAGAAAATATATCAAGATAGGTGAACTAGGTCTTGAACCTTCAATAGTGAAAACCTTATCAGACTTACTGGCCAATCTGTGAATAAGTCTTGAACTGTCAGCCGTTTGTGTAAGTCAAGTCAATAGGCCTCACACAGTAACTTTTCTAAATCAACTTTGGTTCTCAGTTGTGTCCATTTTAGCCCTGAATATTTTTTTTGTTTCAGAGAGTATATTTAGGAAATCACAGCCTCTATAGAGACTCCTAAAGAGCCGACCCAGTTCTATACTCATATATGTGATCGTCCTATTAAGAGTAGTCTAATCTATCCCACTTGTTTGAGAGCAAGATATAGGCATTATTAAAGCATTTAGTTTATCCTAAATTCACTTGTAGAAAGCACTTGGGTGCACCATAGGTATGAGTTAGAGTCAAGCTCCTAAGTGCTTACTCGCAGAGTCAATTATAACTAGTTTTTCCTCTTGAACTTAGTCCATGAGATCTCTAGTCGCTAAGTGAGATTTTCATTAAGCTGACTCGATAAGGTTGACTCTTAGCCCTATTCTCCTTGATACATAGTTTATACCTCTCCACTTAAACTTTTAATAAAGGATCCGCTAAATTATTTTTGATGATACAAAGTCAATAGAGATAATTTCATTTGAGAGCAACTGCTTAACAGTATTTCTCTATGACGAATGTGTCTAAACTTATCATTATATATGAAATTTTGTGTCCTAGATATCGCTGCTTGATTATTGCAGTGAATACATATGGTAGGCACTGGCTTAGGCCACAGTGGTATATCTTGTAAAAATTATCGAAGCTATTCTGCTTCTTCTCCAACCTTATCTAAGGCTATAAATTTTGATTCCATTATGGAACATGCAATGCATGTTAGTTTGAAAGATTTTCAAGATACCGCTGCGCCCCAAGTGTTAACATATCCGCTGGTTGATTTTAATTCCTCAGAATTTGTAATCCAATTTGCATCGCTGTACCCTTCAACTACATGTGGATACTTTTCATATCTTAATGCATATTCTTTGATATTAGATACATAACATACTACTCATAGTAGAGCAGTTCAATGATCACCAATAGAGTTACTAGTATATCTAATTAATTGTTTACATCGTAAGGAATATCGGGTCTAATATAATTCATTAAATATATTAGACTTCTCATGATTTGAGAATACTCCAACAGTCATGTTCCAGCTCTTGTATCTTATGAAGGTGGATGTCTGAGAGAAAAGGATTCGTATTCTTTTTATCTCATGTTCTTTAAAATTTTCTATCATTTTATTTACGTAATGAGATTGAGATGACTGATTCCATTTGGTATTGTTATGATTTTAATTCTTAAAATTACATCAACAACCTCTAGATTCTAAATGTCAAAATTATTGGATAGCTTGTTTTTTGTCGACTTAATAACTTCAATATTAGTTCCAATTATCAACATGTCATCTACATAAAAACAAACAATGATACATACATTTTTAACCGTTTTAGTATAAGCACACTTATCACATTCATTGATAGTGAATCCATGTTTGATCATGATACTATCGAATTTCTCATGCTATTTTTTTGGAGCATGTTTTAAACCATATAAGTATTTAATCAATTTACACACTTTGTATTCTTGGCCCTTGACTATAAATTCTTCGGGTTGCTCTATATATATTTTTTCATTTAATTCGCCGTTTAAGAATGTAATCTTCACATCCATTTGATGAATATCTAAGTTGTGCAATACTGCAATCACAATTAACATCCGAATGGACGTTATTCTTGTTACTGGTGAATAAGTATCAAAGTAGTCAAGTCCTTCTTTTTGTCGATAACCCTTGGCTACTAACCTATCTTTGTATTTATCAATAGATCTATCAGGTCTTTATTTTCTTTTAGAAATTCATTTACTCCTAATTGGTTTATCGCCTGGAGGCAAGTTTGTCAATTTTCAAGTATGATTGCTCAGGATGGATTCTATTTTGCTATTTATAACTTCGTTTCATATTTGTGCTTCTAGGATAGACATACCCTTTTTAAGTGTTTGAGGCTCACTTTCAAGCGCATATGCTATGAAGTCTGAACTGAAGGATTTTGAGATTCTTGATCTCTGACTTCTTCTTGGTTCAACTTCTGTATTAACTATTGGTTCATTGGATCCTTCATCCCTGAACGTTGTTTCATGTGTTCTTCAGAAGTCATTTCTTCTTCTCATTTGTACGGAAAGATGTCTTCATAGAACACAACATCTCTGGATTCGATAATCATGTTTACATGAATATCGGGTATTTCTAATTTGTGTACCAGAAATCTATAGGCACTACTATTTAAGGCATAACCTATGAAATACAGTTCATTATCTTTCCTCCTAACTTAGTCTTTTAGGTAGTGGTGCCAGTACCTTCACAAGACACCTTCATATTTTGAGATAATGGTAGGAAGGTGCCCTACCATGCCAAAGCTTAAAAGGTATAAGATCAAGTTTCTTGTGAGATACTCTATTTAGAATATAATTTACAGTTAACATAGCTTTCTCGCACAAGTTCTATGGTGCTCCAGAACTTATGAGTATGGAATTAACCATCTCCTTTAAAGTTTTGTTATTTCGTTCAGCAATCTCATTATGCTGAGAAGTATATGGTGCTGTACTTTGATGGATTATACCAAATTTAGCTCATAACTCACTGAATTCATTTGATTCATATTTCTGTCTCGATCAAATTTTAGAATCTTTATATTTTTGTTGAGTTGATTCTCAATCTCGGCTTTATATGTTATAAATATACTCATTGCCTCATTTTACTTTTTAGAAGATGCACATAACAGTATCTTGTACAATCATCAATAAAAGTAATAAAATATTTTTTCGCCTCTTGTTGGCGCAAACTTCAAGTCACACAAATCGCTATGTATTAACCCTAAAGGTTCTGTATTTCAATCAATTGAGTGAAATGAGTTTTTAGCGAACTTGGCTTCAACACATTTCACACACTATCGAATTTCTTTCAAGTTGAGTTTAGGAATATATCTCAGATTAAACAAGTTCTATAAAGACTTGTAATTTATATTCCCTAATCTTGCATGTCTTAAAATAGGAGATTCAAAAAATAAACAGAAGATTTTTCTTTATTTATGAGCTTTGGGTACAGATACATGAACTTTTTGTCCACAACAGCAATATTGGCCTTAAAAAGGTCATCAACAAGATAACCCTTACTCACATACATCCCACGCTTAGTAAGTACGAATTTATCAGATTCAAAAATTATTCTAAAACCTTTCTTACTAAGGATTGAACCAGAGATCAGGTTTTTTACGGATATCTGGAACATGTAGCACATCGTTCAGAGTGAGTTCCTTCCCAGATGTCCACTTCAATATGAACTTTCTCTTTACTTCAACCTCGAAGATGACTGAGTTACCCATGAACAGTTGCTCATCATGCTCCAG
The DNA here is from genome assembly GCA_038442645.1 of Agave tequilana. Taxonomy (NCBI): domain Eukaryota; kingdom Viridiplantae; phylum Streptophyta; class Magnoliopsida; order Asparagales; family Asparagaceae; genus Agave; species Agave tequilana. The sequence continues at coordinate 68,481 of JAVJIF010015525.1, forward strand.
TTTTTGATATTCAGTGAATAAAATTTTCTCGGAGCAGATGTGTCGGGTAGCCTGGCAAGTCTATTAGATTTCTGGTTATCTGAATCTTGAAATATACTGAATTAGAAAATAGGTCAGTAAAGAAATTGTAGACTTTAAGTTTTCGTTATGCAGCATCTTGAATCATCAGAATTGGATACCTATAGCGAAAGTTATGATTAAAATACTAAAAGGTGTCCAATTTGAATCTGAGTCTGAAACAGATTTTTGCTCTTTGTTGAATAGTAGACAGCTACTAAGCTGAAAATTTGGCTACCCAGTCAAACTTTGACTTATTTAACCTCAAGTTTTGTTGGATTCTTTCCCATATTTTATAGACTTTTTTGGCAAGTCTATTAAGTCTATAGATGTCTGGATCTTGAAATATACTGCTGCAATTATTTCTTTATCATTGATTTTTTGCTTTTTCATCTCTTTTCTCTAATTTGCGCTCTTGACCTAATTTCTGCATAAACATAAATAAAAACAATCATGCAGTATTAAATGTGTAATAAAAGAAGTATAAAAGTGGTACAAAATATAGATGATAATCACAATTATCATAGCCCATATGTCTACCCACCAATCCTTGTTGTTGGTTATCAGATTCACTTCTGACACCACAGCTGATAGACTTGACGACGCATGGTCAGTCAGGTTTACCAGTGGCTGGTACTATTGTTCTTTTTGGAACAACTGCGATATTCATCTGCCTTGTGTCTTTCTTTGTTGCAGATATAATAAGTTCCTTTAAAGTGTTTGCTCTTGCCTTCTTGGTCCTTACCTTTGTACCATGGGGTAGTTTTCTTCCGCTTCAAGCCTTTGAAAGTAGATGCTTTCCCCTTTGAGTTTTCGATCACATTGGCTTTTGCTTCATAGGAGTTCTTGTTGTTGGCCCAAAGGCCCATCACTCTAGTTTTGATGATGATTAACTCATGTAGTTATAGTACTAATGATCTTTTATTTATTTAGTCTCAGATTTGTGATCAAGATCTTAGTAGGTGTTTAGCTTTATCAAAGAATTTAAAGCCGTATTTTAGAGCTAGCACGTGTTGATTTAAGAGCTTGTGCATCAAGACCACATCAAGTACTCAAGAGGAGTCTAGCTCATTGGATCAAGATTTGAACCAAGTCAAGAAGGAGAAGAAGATTTTCTAGAGAAGACCTTCAAGAGAAGACTTGTGTCTAGGTTTGTTTTTAGTAAGATTTTATTTTTAGATAAAATGTAAAGGATAGATTAGGTGGTGGATTGCTCAAGTATCATATAAACTCACACACAAGATTTATATGTGTTTTCATAAAAGAGTTTTCATTTTGGAAAAATACCAATTTGATTTTTATGTCTCAAAATATGACATAAGTTTTTATCAAAACTTTATTTAGAGCTTAATGTCAAAACATAGATATTTCATTATATATGTGTAGTAGATCATATCCATACACACTAAGCTTTAAAAGTGTTTAGAATATCATGTTTTTATATTTGGAGAAGTTTTGAAAAATCGGTTTTCTATTTGGAAAAATCAATTTGAAAAAATACGATTTTTGTTTTAAGTCAAAATTTCAATAACACAAAAATATTTCAAAATATTTGTAACATGTTTTGATTTTTACTCAAACATGTTTGTATATCAAAGTATATTACTGATCTTATTTTTGTAGATTTTTAGAGAATTTATGGGATTTTATTAAAGGTAAAAGGCCAAGTTTTTAAATCTCCAAATCTGTTTTTCTGGCCTTCAGCCGTCGACGACCGCACGGTCGACCGTGACTGAGGTCGATCGATCAGGCGGTCGACCGACGTGCACAAAACGTGCATAGGTTTGGCCGGTCGACCACACGGGCGACCGCCAGAGAGCTTCTGCTCTCTGGAAATGGCCCGGTCGACCGGGCGGTCGACTGCTGGGCCATTGCCCAGTTGGCGGTCGACCGGCCGGTCGACCGACCTTCCCAACAATCAAAAAAATCGACCGTTGGCAGCCGACCAACGGGCAGATTTTTGGAGCCTATAAAATGGGGCTCCCTTGGACTGTTCATACAAGATTTCAAGTAGGTTTTCAAGCTAGTTTTTGATACAACTTTTGGTGTTATCTCCACTTGTTTAAGAGCCAAAATTGCCATATCAAAAGGAGAGATTTTCAAGAGTGTTTTGTAAAAGAGTTTTCTTGAGTTTTTCACCATAAATCAATCCTTATTTTTCTCACACACTCGAGCTTTCCATTGCTATATCATTCCTATATAAGAGTTGTTGTGAGATTGTTTTTAGGTGATCAAAGTGTTTAGATCACCAAGTGTTCACTTTTGTATTTGAGGAGGCGGACTTGCGGGTTCGTGGTGTTTCGAGTTCTTGTGGGAGTTCGGTGTAGAGGTGTGGCCTCGGCAAGCTAGTGTGCTTGCGGTGTGTTTGTTCTTGCGGGAGCAAGTGAGGGGACTAGTGAGTCCAAGGGTTCTAGTGTGAACTCCTTATAGGTGTTGCGGCATCGAGTGATCCGGTGGGATCGTTTTTAGTGAAAATCCTTCATAGTATTGAAGGCGGGGACGTAGAGCAAGGGTGCTCGAACCTCGAAATAAATCTCCCGTGTTTGCGATTGCTCTCTCTCTATCTCTCACTTGTCTTTATATCTTGCATGCTTAAATTGCTTTCATCCTTACATGCTTGATATATTTGTGCTCTATTGATTATATGCTTGGGTTTGTTTGCTCACACTTGTATTCAATCAAGAGAGCCATAGCGGCACCTCAACTCTTATCTAGAGGAATCTTGAGGAGTTAGTTCAGAGCCCTTCACGGGAAATCCGGCTACACTCTTGTGTTATACCTTGGTGTGTTGTGCTTAAGAATTTTTAGTTTGCATTAATAGTTTTAATTCTGCATTAATTCATCATTACATTAGCTAGTCACCTATTCACCCCCCTCTAGGTGATTTCAATTGGTATCAGAGCCAAGTGCTCTTGATTTGGGTCTAACAACCTAGAGATAAAGATCCTTATTTTTTGATAATCACAATATTTGTACACACACATGGATTTCATGTCACCTCTCACCTTTGATTTCTTAACATCCAAACTTGGAAGGTTAAGATGTCTTTGTACCTCAAAAGCCTAGATATTCATGTTTATCTTGCTACCATTAAAGATTCATACTTTAGTAATAGCAAGTATCTTGAGGCTAACTCAAAAGCCATCCATGCTTTGAAGAGTACCCTAAATGATGATTATTTATGTAGGGTTGTTAATCTTAATTCGGCTTTTGTAGTATGGAACACCATTATCTCCCTTGGCGAACAAGAGCAATACTATACAGGGAGCGACTCAGATGTTAGAAGTGAGGCTTCTAACATATGCTACATGGTCCAAGGGGATAACCCCCTTGAGCTAAATTCCGAATCCGAGGTAGAAGAAGATGTTGATATGTCATATGATAAGCTTGAATCTTTTTGTCAACAACTCCTTAAAAAATATGACATGCTTAAAAAGGATAACAAAATTTAAAAAATAAATTGTTTTCATGTTAAAAGAAAAATATTCTTTTCAAAATAAATTGGAATGCATTTCTAAAGAAAACGAATTTTTGAAAAATGAGAATATTTTCTTGTCTTCTAAATTAAATGATCTTTGTGAAGGAAATACTTCTTTGAAAAGTAAAATTATGTTGGTGGAAAAAGAAAAGAAAATTGCTTTGAATGAATACACATCTTTGAAAAGAAAAATTGTTTTAAAGAAAAGGAAAATGTTTCTAAAAAGAAAAAGATTGTTGATCATACTTTTCATGCCACAACCATTGATAAAAATGAGATTAAGTTTTAGAAAAATAAGATTGATTATTTGAGCTCAACTTTAAGCAATTGTGCCTTTAATCATAATAGATTGAAAACCTTGTTTCAAAAGAAACAAGATCCACATGCTTATGCACATCACCCACGGCACACTTATGTACACTTAGCACATCATGATCACACATATTCGCATGTGCATTCTAGAGTGTACAAATGTACACATTGCGGCCGCAAAGTCCATTTGATAAAATTTTGTTATGATAGAATAAATTCTTTAAATTTTGCTAATAAAAATGTTTGGGTTCCAAATCATGCTAACCCCCGTGGACCCAAAAGAAAATGAGTACCAAATTCTCACCACTTGTGTTTGATGTAGGTGTGGGCTCTCACATGACGTGAGAGGGTTGGTGCCTTGGTAGTGGATGCATGGGATTAAACGAACACTACAAATTGATGCACCGCTATCAAAGAAATTTGGTGGGAAGACCACTATATTTTGGAGACTTAGAGTATAGTTCTTTGGTTTGGTAACTATCTCTAAACTCTTATTTTATTTATATGCTTTTACATTGATGATTTTTAGCATGTTCATGTTTTATGCTTCATGTGGTAAATACTTGTTTAGATGTAGTCTTTGTCAAAATTTGTGTATATACCTGTACAAGTAGTGAGCAACATTTGATTCCTATATGTTTGCACTTTATTGCTCAATTGTACTCATTACATGTACATGTATAAGCTAGTTTTGATGATTCCTCATTTATACTTGTCTTGCCTATTTTTGTTTTACTTCATGTATATGTAATCTTTGTTCAAAACTAATAAATATACATGGAAACCCTTGAGTCACTTGCCTTCATACAAATACTATTATGGACTCTTTTTATGTTTAGGATATGTATGCATATTGTTAGCTTTTGATAAATCATACATATACCTTGAAGTTTGCTCTTTTATGAAAAATAAATTTTTATGATTTTCATATTTGTTTGTTTTGAGCCTTATTGACTATTTTCATGAAAATGCTATTTACATGATTCTTATACACTCACACCTCATTTGTTTACTCATGACATTGTTTTCATGAGATTTTTGAGCTTTATAGATATCAAGTGTCAACTCTTGTGTATTTGCAATGTTTCATGAAATAGATATGATTTTATTTCATGTTTTAAAGGATCTTTAACTAGTTTTTCAAAACTATTTTAAACTAGATATTTACTCTTCATTTGGTAGTATTTTCAATGTACAATATTTTCAAACTCTTATTTTTGAAAACCCCTACCAACCCCTAAAAGGGCGGATGGATGGACGACCATGCCTTATTTGCCTTATTGAAAACCTTTTATCATGTGCATGTATAGGGTGGTTATTTATGAGCTATACACTTGATCCTCATTGTGTTTCAATTGGTATCACAATTGATATTTATTTTGTATACTCATATGTTTTCTTATATATGTATGCTTCAAATTTTCAAATAATATCAATTTCTATTGGTATTTTCATTTTCATACATATATATAATTTGATTGTGCTTGATTTACTATAACCTTACTTGTTTAAAGTACAAATTATGTTTTCTATTGGTATTTTCATTTTCATACATATATATAATTTGATTGTGCTTGATTTACTATAACCTTACTTGTTTAAAGTACAAATTATGTTTAGGGCTAAGCTTGTCTTGTATCTTAATTTCAATTGGTATCTCAATTAGTATTTCTAAATAAGCTTATGCATTATTTTCAATTGGTATTTAAATTGGTATCAAAATATACTTCATATTGTACCATTTATTTGATATCAAAATTTACAATATACTTCAATTGATATCAATATGTTTCAATTCCAATTGGGTTTCGGTTTCAATTGGTATCAAAAATGTTTTACCTTTTATTTGGTATCAAAATTAACCATATATTTCAATTGGTACAAAATATTTTCTTTCATTGGTATCAAAATTTACAAATGTTTCAATTTCATTTGGTATCAAATTTTCAATTTCAAATGGTATCAAAATTTGTTTAAGTATTATCAAAAATCTTGAGTTAAAAATGTTTTGGTATGTAATGTCTATATGCAAGGGGAGCTTAGCACTCTTCTATATATAGATTAATGTTGAGTGTATCTTATATTGAGGAGCTTGACATCTCTTCTTTATGTGATACACGTGTGTAGGGGGAGCTTCACATCTCCACTTATGCATTGTATATTTTACTTTATGTGAGTTAAGACTTTGTCATCACTTCTTCATGTAATGCATGTATGCAGGGAAGCTAACTTAGCGTCTTCCTCTTCATGAATGTATATCACATATATATCCTTATTCTTGATTTGTTTTATTTTACCCCTTTATTGATGATTGACAAAAAGGGGGAGAAAGATTTTGAGTTTATATATGCATATTTGAGTATTTACATATATTGAGTTTATGCATCTTACAAAATGGGAAAATGATTTTGAAAGTTTAAACAAAAAGGGGAAGAAGGTTTTTGGGAAAAAGAACTTTTGGTTTATGCATGTTTCTCTCACCTTGTTGATGCATATATGTTTGTTTAGTTTATCATCTTCATTGAATATCTTATTTGTTTATTGCTGTGAATGAGTTAAGGGGGAGCTTCTATGAAGCTTAACTTTAATCTATGTATATATAACTCCATGAGTATTGTCATCATAAAAAAGGGAGAGATTGTTGGGCCCAAAGGCCCATCACTCTAGTTTTGAAGATGATTAACTGTCACGCCCCGCAATCATAATATTCATAAAAAGGGGTACGTGACGAGAGCCGGCAACGTATTTTCAAACAAATATGTTAAGCCTTAGTACATTAATTCAAATAAATTGAATTTATCAATTATTCTAGCTAGAAGAAATCAAATACAGAATGTCACCAAAGGTTTCACTTATTACAACATAATGAAATCATAGAAAACATAATCATAAAAGTCCCTCACATATGAAGATAGAAAAGATCTGTCTACTGGAGATCAGTAAGGTGCTCGAAGTACTCCTATTCCTGCAGAGTCTCTGGATTAGAACCTGAGCAAGAAAACTCAGGGTCGTCAATAGCGACCTAAGTGAGTGATAAAAAGAGGGAATATAAAGAAACATGCAAAAAGTAACCAACATGCATAGCTAAATATAGTTTCATTCCAATAATTAGCATATCAGAATCATATTAAAGCACAGTAATATACACCACTATTTATAAATTATAATTGGTCCAGATAGGGTCATATTGTTAATATGTCTGTGTATATTTATTCTCAATGTCTTGTTGTTTGAAATTAATAATTGGAGACGGTAATTCGTATTTTAGGTGGGTTCTGTGCATACCCGGAACCACGGCCCAGATGCCTGGCGCTGAACCAGGCCCTACCGCTAGGTAGTCAGTAACAATAAACAGTACACACAATATCACTGTGGAACAGTAGAGTAATATAGCCATAAAAGAAGAGATGTCAGTCATCCCCCGGAACCCTACAGTGGACCATATTTCGGCTATGCAACCTGTATCCTAGGTCCACCCAAAATACCAACACCGTCTCTTTTATCAACTTCCCCATTCCCAGGTGTAAGTTATCTAATGATTATGTCACCTAAGTTACTGGGTATGGATAATAATAATAACAATGGTTGTGTGACAATAAAACAATATCTTACCCAGTGACAATGGTAACATGATCCCTTTTTTTTTTCCAATATTCTTATGATCCAATACAATATGCCAATTGCTACTATCGAGTCAACATATAATATAAGAATCCAGTATCACATTCCTTTTCTGCAATTTTAACTACTTTTAAATATTTTTCCAATAAAGAAAATTTCACAATTATAAATAATTTCTATTTCTATTAAATATTCAATAAATTCTAATCAAAAGTAATTTAGTGATTCCAGAAAATAATAATCTATTTATGCAACATTGATATTTGTAATCTTATACTTTTTTGAACAAATTCTAAGTTCTAGAAAATTTAACAATAAATTTACTAAATCAACCATTCAATAATAACAACAATAAACATCCCAAACAAACAAAATGATATATGTGTGTGTGTGTATATATATATATATATAGTGAGTAAAAGAACACTCACCTGGACTTATCGTGCGTCCAAACACCAATTTGAAGAATCTACATTAATATATATTCGAATTAGAATTTATCGAACTTTGCATATGTCGAATTTTATGTGAAATATTCTATTTATTCAGTATTTAAATCAAATATGAACAATTCAGATCTTTAAACAAGGTTGCATAATGAAGTATAGAGTTTATGGGATCATTCAGATTTTCTTTACTGATTTTTGTGTGGTTTAAATGGTTTAAAACATGTAATTTTCTTAACGGGTCTGAAAGTTAGAATAGCGGGTTTCAACTTTAAAGGCAGTGGTTCAGTCCAATATGATTTGCAATTAACCCCAAAATTTTTCAGTAGATGCTAGGGGTTATTTAGATATTTATCCCTATTTTTATTTATTTTTTTCAATTTTCTTATCTAGCCAAAAATTGTTTTTTCAATAACTTAACGGGTCTGTTTTTGTAATTGGGTCGAGTTAAATGCATTAGAACCCATAATCTGTGGGCTGGACTGAAATTGGGCTCTGAAACTGGGCTGCAGAATTTATATATATATATATATATATATATATATATATATATATATATATATATATATATATATATATATATATATATATATATATATATATATAGTGAGTTGATCCCCTAAGAACGGTTCTCACGAATTCATGTGAGAACTTTCATGTGGGCCGTCGATCTGATAGAGATCTAGTTTTATTTGATTTGATCTATCAGATCTGACGACCCACGTGAAAGTTCTCACAGAAATCCGTGAGAACCGTTCTTAGAGGATCAGCTCCCCATATATATATATATATATATATATATATATATATATATATATATTATATATATATATTCTTTCTTTTTTGTTTTTTGATCGGCCCATTGGCCAGGCCCATTCTCATTTTTCCTTTTTTTTGTGTGAGAGTGGCTTGGGCCTAGGCCAAAAATCTAAGCCCAGATTCTTTTTCTTTCCTTTTCTTTTTCTTTCTTTCTTTGGGCTGGGCCAAAACGGCCCAGTCTTTTCTTCTTCTTTTTTTTTTCTGGCTCTGGCCCAGTGGCTGCCCAGGCCACAGGGCCTGGGCTAGCCGGGTGCGCTGCACAGACCCGGCCTGGGTCTGTGCAGCCCACACTGCTCTCGACCTTTGGCCGAGAGCAGTTTGCCCCATTTTTTTTTTGATTTCTACATATACATTATTGATATATTACCTTATATATATATTTTTGATTAATAGGGTTAGGTTCTAAAATTCTCTTTGTGGGAGGAAATTTATTAATTTATTTATTTTTATTTAATATGCAAATTTTTTTTGATCCAAACCAATTCTTTTTCTTTTTAATATTTCGAATTTCCCTTTTTCTTTTTAGTTTTCTATAATCTAATTGGGGTAATAATTCATTACGTATATATATTTTATTTAAACAAGGGTGATGTAGTAAAAATTCCTGGAAAAATAAATCTAAGCATGGTAATTTAAATTTAATTGATTTTTTCATACAATTTATTTTATATATATATATATATATATATATATATATATATATATATATATATATATATATATATATATATTGGATGAGATCAAAATTCATGACAAGAAGAAATTTAAACATGGTACATCATAAATTTATAATTCATTCAATTATCTAGATCTTAGGGGAATTTATGTTTCATAAGAGAATTTTTTTTTAAACATGATAGATTGTTAAATTCTAGTTCAACAATTTAATCTAGATAAGAATTCTTGTTATAAATAAGAAAATAAATCAAATCATGATACTTTAAAAATAGATTTTTTTACTTCATAAAAATTTAAACCTACTTGGATAGATCCCCTTCGTCTGCTCCTCAATCTCCAAGCCTCGAACAGGTTCTTCCGTCACGATTAGTTCCAAGAAGCGGTGAATGGATGAGGAAGAATGCTGGGTTTAGATTTCTTTTTTAACTATCACTCTTTTCTTTCTTTTTCTTTTTTTGTAAAGAAACAAGATAAAGAGTTATAGTAATATAATAGGATAGAATCTTTTAAATTAAGATTTTTAGTAATCAGTTTGTTAAGATAAGAATCCAGATTGTTAAGATAAAAATCCCTAAAGATCTCTTGAGATCTTTCAGTTAGAAACTTGAATTTTAAATTTGACTTTTGGGTTGTTTAAATAATTTAGCTCTCCTACTTAGTCACACGCCAATGTGACATTATGGTTTAGGTATTAGGATTTAGTACAAAGGAATATATATATTTATATTTTTTTCTTTTTATTTTATTTTATTTTATTTAAGGTATTATAAAACAAGAGTATTACATTCTACCGACCTAATAAGAAAATTTCGTCCTCGAAATTTAAATTCAAGAGGAAGAAAGAAGTTACCTAATCGCCATGAAATAAGTGAGGATAGCGATCGCGAATAATATCCTTTCGCTCCCACGTCGCTTCTCCCGGAGATCGCCTGCCCCAAGACACCAGAACAAGTAGGATGATCTGCTTCTTCAGTTCCTTGGTGGTCCGGTCCAGAATCGTCATAGGTCTTTCAGTGTAAGATAAATCCGGCCGAAGCTCCAGCTCAGTATGATCCAAAACATGATTGTCATCTCGGACATACCTTCTCAACTAAGAAACATGGAAGACATCATCCACGCCTTCCAAAGATGAGGGTAACACCAGTCTATAAGCCACTTCCCCCAGAAGCTCCAGAACCTCAAAAGGTCCAATGTGTAATCACCTAGAGGGGGGGTGAATAGGTGACTAGCTAATCTAATAGTCAATTAATGCGGAATTAAAACTTATTTAATGCAAACTAAAACTTCTTGAACTAAACACCACGTATAACACAAGAGTGTAGCCGGATTTCCCGTGAAGGGCTCTGAACTAACTCCTCAAGATTCCTCTAAATAAGAGTTGAGGTGCCGCGTTGGCTCTCTTGGTTGAATACAAGTGTTAGCAAACAAACCCCAAGCATATAACAATATGAGTACAAATATATATCAAGCATATAAAGATGAAAGCAATATAAGCATGCAAGATATAAACAAGTAAGAGATAGAGAGAGAGAGAGCAATCGCAAACACGGGAGATTTGTTTCGAGGTTCGAGCACACTTGCTCTACGTCCCCGCCTTCAACACTATGAAGGATTTTCACTAAAATCGATCCCACCGGATCACTTTGTGCCGCAACACCTACAAGCTCTTTGGACTCTCTAGTCCCTCTCTTGTTCCCGCAAGAACACACCGCAAGCCCACTAGCTCGCCGAGACGGCACCTCAAACACCGAGTTTCCACTAGAACCCGAAACATTGCGAACACACACGTCCGCCTCCTCAAAGCAAAGTAGAACTTTGGTGATCACAACACTGATCACCTAAAATCCTCTCACAACAAAGATCCCTATAGGTAGATATAACAATGGATAGCTCAAGTATTTATATGAGAAAACTAGGATGGAATGTGTGGAGGAAAACACAAGAAATCACTTTGAAAAACACTCTTGATAAACTCTCTTTTGATTTGAAAATGTAGCTCTAAAACATGTGGATATAACCACTGAAATGGGTATGTAAGACTAGCCCAAAACTCTTCTTCAAATCTTCTTTAAAACAGCCCATGATAGCCCCTTTAAATAGGCCATCAAAAACTAGCCGTTGGGGCCAAATCAGCAGCCCTGACGGCTGTCGGTCGACCGGCCCGGTCGACCGCTAAAGATCAGATTTCTGACCGTTGGAGCCTCGGTCGACCGGCCCGGTCGACCGTGGCCTGGATACAAAGAGCAGGCTCTCTGTCCGGTCGATCGCCCGGTCGACCGGGGCCTTTCCAGAGAGCAGAGCTCTCTGGATGGTCGACCGTCCCGGTCGACCGGCCCTTCAGCCAGATTGGCGTGCACGTCTGTGCACGTCGGTCGACCGACTCGGTCGACCGACTCCTAGCTCGGTCGACCGGTCCGGTCGACCGGCAGAAGCCAGGACAGGTCTTTTTAGGGAATTAAAACTTAGCTTTATATTTTAAATAAAATCCCATAAATTCACGAAAAATCTACAAAAATAGGTTCAGTATTATACTTTGATAAACAAACATGTTTGAGTAAAATCAAGACATGTTACAAATATTTTGAACTATTTTTGTAACTTAGAAATTTTGGCTAAAAACAAAAATCGTATTTTTCCAAATTTGTTTTTCTAAAACTTCTCCAAATACAAAAACAAGAAATTTTAAACACTTTTAAAGCATGGTGTGTATGGATATGATCCACTACACATAAATGATGAAATATCTATGTTTTTGACAATAAGCACTAAAACGGTTTTGGTTAAAAACACATGTATATAATAAACTCCAAAAACCAAACCGGTATTTTGCCAAAATGAAAAGTCTTTTCCAAAATGAAAATTCTTTTATGAAAACACATATAAATCAAGAGTGTGTGTGTATATGGTATACTTGAGCAATCCACCAACTATTCTATCCTTTACATCTTAATAAAACAAACATAGACACAAGTCTTCTTCTTGAAGTCTTCACTTGAAGTCTTCACTTGAAGTCTTCTTCCCCTCTTGACTTGGTCCAAACTTGATCAACGAGCTAGACTCCTCTTGAGTACTTGATGTGGTCTTGATGCACAAGCTCTTAAATCAAACCGTGCTAGCTCCAAAATTTAACTTTAAGTCCTTTGTTGAAGCTAAACACCAACTAAGATCTTGATCACAAATCTGAGACTAATTAAACACAAGATCATTAGTACTATAACTACATGAGTTGATCATCATCAAAACTAGAGTGATGGGCCTTTGGGTCAACAATCTCCCCCTTTTTGATGATGACAAAACTCATGAAGTTATATATGCATGGATTAAAGTAAAGCTTCAAGGAAGCTCCCCCTTAAGTCATGCATCACAATAAACAAATATATATGGCAATGAAGCACATAAACTAAATAAACATGTATGCAAATATAAGGAGATAAACATGCCAATCAAGCATAAAACTCATCAAATTCTTTTTCTCCTATTTGCAAAACAAAACAATATGCATAAACAAGAAATTCTTTTCCAAAACATGCATATATACTAAAATACTTCTCCCCCTTTTTGTCAATCATCAACAAAGGGGTTAAAATAAAAAGAAAATAATGTTCTCTCCCTTTTTGTCCGAAACAAAAACAAAAATCAATAAAGGGGTGAAATCAAATCAACCAATAAAGAGATATATGCGATATACATTCATGAAGAGGAAGACGCTAAGTTAACTTCCCTACATACATGCATTACATGAAGAAGGGATGACAAGCCCTAACTCACATAACGCATAATATGCAATACATAAGAGGAGATGTGTAGCTCCCCTACACACGTGTACCGCATAAAGAAGAGTTGTCAAGCTCCTCAATATAAGATACACTCAACATGAATCTATATGTAGAAGAGATGTTAAGCTCCCCTTGCATATAGGCAATACACATCAAAACATTTTTAAAATTTCTTAACAAATTTTGAGATATCTTGGTTATTGTAAATAAACATTATAAATTTTGAATTTTAATTGTAACTGAAACATTTTACCAATTGAAAAAAAATATCAATTGAAGATAATGCATAAGCTTAAAAAAAATATCAATTGAGATACCAATTGAAAAATAAAGATTTGAGTCAAGCTTAGCATAAACAAACTTTGTGCTTTAAACATGTAAACCGATTTTAAATCAAGCACAAACAAATCATATATATGTATGAAAAATGATAATACCAGTAGAAGTTGATATAAGTTGAAATTGAAAGCATACATATATAAAAACAAGATTATGAGTATACAAAATATATCAATTGTGATACCAAATGGAATTATGATACCAATTGAGATTATGAAGTGAAATTAGTGTATAACTCATAAAAATCCACCCTTTTTATGCACAAGATAAAAGATTTTCAATAAGGCTTGCAAGGCATACTCGCCCAACCGTCCGCCCATGAAGGGGTTGGTAGGGGTTTTCAAAAATAAGTGTTTGAAAATATTTTTATAGTGAAAACACTACCAAATGAAGAATAAATAACTAGTTAAAGTAATTTTTGAAAAACTAGTTAAAGATCCTTCAAAACATGAATCCAAATCATATATCTATCATGAAATATACTAAATACATAAAGGTTGACACTCGAAAATTTATAAGGCTCTAAACTAATCATGAAACAAGGTCATGAATAAACAAATAAAGTGTGAGTGTATAAGAATCATGTAATTAGCATATTCATGAAGCTCAAAAATAAACATCACTTAGACAAGTGAAAAACATGAAAATTCATTTTTCATATAAAGATGAAAATCATAAAAATTCATTTTTCATCTTAAAACAAACTTCTAAGTATATGTATGTTTTTATCCAAAACTAATAATATGCATACATATCTCAAACATAAAGGAGTCTATGATATAATTTGCATGAAGGTCAAGAGGCTTAAGGGACATACATGTATATTCATTAGATTTGAATACAAACTACATATACATGAAGTAAAACATGAAAATAGGCAAAACAAGTGTAAATGAGGAAATCATCAAAACTAGGCTATACATGTACATATAGTGAGTACAAATGAACAATGAAGTGTAAACATATATGAATCAAATGTTGCTCACTACTTGTACAAGTATATATCCAAGTTTTGACAAAAGCTACATCTAAACTAGTATTTACCACATGAAGCATAAAACATGAACATGCTAAAAATTATCAATTACAAAAGCATGTAAATAAACTAGGAGTTTTAGAGATAGTTATCAAACCAAAGAACTATGCTCTAAGTCTCCAAAACATGGTAGTTGTCCCACCAAACCTCCTTGATAGCGGTGCATCAAATGTGTGTCCATCATATCCATGTGCATCCACCATCAAGGCACCAACTCCCTCACGTTTTGTGAGAGTCCGCACCTACATCAAAAACAAAAGGTGAGGATTTTGGTACCCATTTTCTTATGGGTCCATGAGGGTTAGCATTGTAAGGAACCCAAACCTTTTTGTTAGCAAAATTTGAAGAATTTATTCTATCATAACAAAATCTTGCTAAATGGCCTTTGCGGCCACAATGTGTACACTTGTACACTCTAGGATGCATATGTGTATGAGTGTGGTCATGGCGTGAAAAGTGTGCATATGCTTGATGTGGGTGATGTGCATGAATATGTAGAGTTTGCTTCTTTGAAAACAAGGACTCCAATCTAGAATGGTTAAAAGCACATTTGCTCAAAATTGAGCTTAAACAATCAATTTTATTTTTCAAGAATTTAATCTCATTTTGATTAATAGTGGCATGTAAAGCACGGTGAGAATGAGAATCATTTTTCTTATTCTTTTTAGAAACATTTTCTTTTTTTTCTATAATTTTTCTTTTCAAAGAAGTGTTTTCATGCAAAGCAACTTCCTTTTGTTTTTCTACCAAAACAATTTTATTTTTCAATGAAGTATTTCCTTCACATAAATCATTCAATTTAGAAAGCAAGAAAATATTTTCATTTTTCAAACTTTCATTTTTTTTTTCAATGCATGCAACTTTTTGTTTAAAGGAATCATTTTCTTTTAATAAGCAATCAAATTTATTTTTCATTTTCTTGTTATCCTTTTTAAGCATGTCATATTTTTCTAGGAGTTGTTGACAAAATGAAGCAAGCTCATTATAAGACATATCAACATCCTCTTCTAGCTCGGATTCGGTAGTTATCTCAAGCGGGTTATCCCCTTGGACCATGTAGCACACGTTGGAAGCGTCACTTCCAACATCCGAGTCACTACCCGCATAATGTTGTTCATTTTCGTCAAGGAGATGATGGTGTTCCAAACTACAAAAGCCGAGTCAATGTTAGCAACCCTACATAAATAATCATTGTTTAGGGTACTCTTCAAAGCATGAATGGCTTTTGAGTTAGCCTCAATGTACTTGCTATTATTAACATATGAATCTTTAGTGGTAGCAAGATAAACATGAATGCCTAGGCCTTTGAGGTACATAGACATCTTAACCTTCCAAGTTTGGATGTTAAGAATGTTAAAAGTGGGAGGTGACATGAAATCCATAGTGTGTGAACAAATATTGTGATTAGCTATAAAATGAGGATCTTTAACTCTAGGTTGTAAGACCCAAATCAAGAGCACTTGGCTCTGATATCAACTGTAACCACCTAGAGGGGGGGTGAATAGGTGACTAGCTAATCTAATGGTCAATTAATGTGAAATTAAAACTTATTTAATGCAAACTAAAACTTTTTGAACTAAACACCACGTATAACACAAGAGTGTAGCCGGATTCCCCGTGAAAGGCTCTGGACTAACTCCTCAAGATTCCTCTAAATAAGAGTTGAGGTGCCGCTTGGCTCTCTTGGTTGAATACAAGTGTTAGCAAACAAACCCCAAGCATATAACAATATGAGCACAAATATATATCAAGTATATAAAGATGAAAGCAATATAAGCATGCAAGATATAAACAAGTAAGAGATAGAGAGAGCAATCGTAAATACGAGAGATTTGTTTCGAGGTTCGAGCACACTTGCTCTACGTCCCCGCCTTCAACACTATGAAGGATTTTCACTAAAATCGATCCTACTGGATCACTTGGTGCCGCAACACCTACAAGCTCTTTGGACTCTCTAGTCCCTCTCTTGTTCCCGCAAGAACACACCGCAAGCCCACTAGCTCGCCGAGGCCGCACCTCAAACACCGAGTTCCCACTAGAACCCGAAACAATGCGAACACACACGTCCGCCTCCTCAAATCAAAGTAGAACTTTGGTGATCACAACACTTTGATCACCTAAAATCCTCTCACAACAAAGATCCCTATAGGTAGATATAGCAATGGATAGCTCAAGTATTTGTGTGAGAAAACTAGGATGGAATGTGTGGAGGAAAACACAAGAAATCACTTTGAAAACACTCTTGATAAACTCTCTTTTAATTTGGAAATGTAGCTCTAAAACATGTGGATATAACCACTGAAATGGGTATGCAAGACTAGCCCAAAACTCTTCTTCAAATCTTCTTTAAAACAGCCCATGATAGCCCTTTAAATAGGCCATCAAAAATTAGCCGTTGGGGCCAAATCAGCAGCCCTGATGGCTGTCGGTCGACCGGCCCGGTCGACCGTGGCTTGGATACAGAGAGCAGGCTCTCTGTCCGGTCGACCGCTCGGTTGACCGGGGGCTTTCCAGAGAGCAGAGCTCTCTGGACGGTCGACCGTCCCGGTCGACCGGCCCTCCAGCCAGACTGGCGTTCACGACTGTGCACGTCGGTCGACCAACTCGGTCGACCGACTCCTAACTCGGTCGACCGGTCCGGTCGACCGGCAGAGCAGAAGCCAGGACAGGTCTTTTTAGGGATTTAAAACTTGGCTTTATATCTTAAATAAAATCTCATAAATTTACGAAAAATCTACAAAAATAGGTTCAATATTATACTTTGATAAGCAAACATGTTTGAGTAAAATCAAGACATGTTACAAACATTTTGAACTTTTTTGTAACTTAAAAATTTGGCTAAAAACAAAAACCGTATTTTTCCAAATTTGTTTTTCCAAAACTTCTCCAAATATAGAAACAAGATATTTTAAACACTTTTAAAGTATGGTGTGTATAGATATGATCCACTACACATAATGATGAAATATCTATATTTTTGACAATAAGCACTAAAACGGTTTTGGTTTAAAACACATGTATATAATAAACTCCAAAACCAAACCAGTATTTTGCCAAAATGAAAAGTCTTTTCCAAAATATAAATTCTTTTATGAAAACACATATAAATCAAGAGTGTGTGTGTATATGGTATACTTGAGCAATCCACCAACTATTCTATCCTTTACATTTTAATCTAAAATAAAATCTTAATAAAACAAACCTAGACACAAGTCTTCTTCTTGAAGTCTTCACTTGAAGTCTTCTTCTCCTCTTGACTTGGTCCAACTTGATCCAACGAGTTAGACTCCTCTTGAGTACTTGATGTGGTCTTGATGCAGAAACTCTTAAATCAAACCGTGCTACCTCCAAAACTTGGCTTTAAGTCCTTTGTTGAAGCTAAACACCAACTAAGATCTTGATCATAAATCTGAGACTAATTAAATACAAGATCATTAGTACTATAACTACATGAGTTGATCATCATCAAAACTAGAGTGATGGGCCTTTGGGCCAACACAATGAACCTGGGACTCAGCTTCCCCCGACTACCAAATCTGATCACTCCTCTCGTTGGAGATATCTTCAAAAATACCTTATCTCTAGCCTCGAACACCAGCGGCCTCCTGCTCAAATCCACCCATTATTTCTGCCTATCCTAAGCTGCCTTGAGATGCTCGCGGATGACCTTAACTTTCTCCACCGTCTGAACTATAATATCGGGCCCCAACAGCCGCCTATCACCAATGTCGTCCCAACATAAAGGAGACCTACACATCCTCTCATACAAGGCTTCAAAAGGCGTCATCTTAATACTAGCCTGGTAGTTGTTGTTATAAGCAAACTCCGCCAAGTGCAAATGATCCTCCCAAGATCCCTTGAGATCTTGCATGCATGCTCTCAACATGTCTTCGAGAATCTGAATCGTCTGCTCTGATTATCCATCAGTCTGCGGATGATATGCAGTGCTGAACTTCAAGCGGGTTCCTAAACTTTCTTGAAGACTTCTCCAAAAGTGAGACAGAAATCTAGTGTCTCTGTCAGGCACAATGCTGACTGGCACACTATGGAGTCTTACCACTTCTTGCATATATTTCTCTGCCAATAATTCCGTAGGCTGTCCCAGTCTGAAAGGAATAAAATGTGCTGACTTCGTGAGGCGATCCACTATAACCCATACTGCATTATTACCCTTCGGGCTGTGAGGTAAAGCAGTGACGAAATCAATAGTGATGTGCTCCCACTTCCATTCGGGAATTAGCAAAGGTTGAAGAAGTCCAGCTGTCCTCTGATGTTCTGCCTTCACCTGCTGACATACTAGGTACTTTGCCACATACCGAGCAATCTCCCTTTTCATCCCATGCCACCAGAACTGTTACTTCAGATCTTGGTACATCTTTGTCCCCCTGGATGTATGGAATAAACCGAGCTATGGGCTTCAGCCAACACTTCTTGCGTAATCTCTCCCTTTGGTACACAAATTCTGTTACCAAAACGGAGCGTCCCATCTGCATGGATCTGCATATCTGACCTCAACCCGGCTTTCACTTGTTCCCTGAATTCTTGCAACTTAAGATCTCCACTTTGAGCTTCCTGATCTTCTCCAATAAGATTGGTTGAATCTGCATGACCATCAATTGGCCAGGAGATATTGCCCTTCTAATCACCCTCAGGTCCATTCGCCTCATCTCCTCGCATAATTCTTTCTGTTGACTGATCTGCATTGCCATATACACTTTCGGCTTCCTTCTCAAGGCATCTGGTACTACATAATCTTTTTAGGGTGATACTACAGATCAATATCGTAATCAGCCATCAACTCTAGCCATCTCTTCTGCCTCATGTTTAGCTCCTTCTGAGTGAAGATGTACTTCAAGCTCTTGTGATCGGTGTAGATCAGCACCTGGTCACCCAACAGATAGTGCCTCCAAAATTTTAAGGCCAAAATCACTGCTGCTAACTCCAGATCATGCGTAGGGTAGTTTTTCTCACAGGGCTTGAGTTGCCTGGACACATATGCTATCACATGCTCATGCTGCATTAGCACACATCCCAATCCTTTCCCTGACGCATCGTTGTAAATGACCATACCGCCAGTTCCATCTGGCATCTTCAAAATTGGAGCCATCATCAACCTCTTCTTCAGTTCTTCGAAAGCACTGGCACACTCCGCTGTCCATACATACCTCTCTCCCTTCTGGGTAAGCTTGGTCAGAGGTCCTGCAATCCTTGAGAAGTCTTGCACGAATCTCTGGTAGTATCCAGCTAACCCCAGAAAACTCCTAATTTCGGTTACTAATTTCAAGGTAGGCCAATCCTCTACTGCCTGAACTTTGCTGGGATCCACTGAGATGCCTTCTCCCGAAACAATATGCCCCAAAAATGCCACACTCTTAAGCCAGAATTCACACTTGCTTAGCTTGTCATAGAGCTTCTCCTGCCGAAGGGTCTGCAACACGATTCTCAAGTGCTCATCTGTTCTTCTTCGTTCTTAGAATAAATTAGAATATCATCAATGAATATTACTACAAATTTATCTAAGAATGGAGAGAACACCCGATTCATCAAATTCATAAGATTGTTGGAGCATTGGTCACTCCAAATGGCATGACCAAGAACTCATAATGACCATAACGAGTCCTAAAAGCTGTCTTTGGAATGTCCTCCTCCTTCACCTTCAGTTGATGATATCCAGACCGAAGATCTAACTTCGAGAACACCTTAGCCCCAGTTAGTTGATCAAACAAGTCATCTATCCTAGGCAAAGGATATCTATTCTTGATAGTGACCTTATTCAACTCCCGATAATCAATGCACATCCTTCTGCTACCATCCTTCTTCTTTACCAACAACACCGGAGCTCCCCAAGGTGAAACACTGGGCCTGATGAAGCCTTTATCCAAGTATTCCTGCAATTGCTTCTTCAATTCTGCTAGCTCCACCAGTGCCATCCGATATGGTGCCTTAGAAATAGGGGCAGTACCTGGAATGACTTTGATAGCGAACTCCAAGTTTCGATCTGGTGGAAGTCCTGGTAGATCCTCTGGAAACACATATAAAATTTCTCCACTACCTGTATCGGCTTCTCTTGAATTTCTGCAGTAGCATAGTCCCCTTGCTGCTTCTGTCTGGATGCCTTCGACTCCCCAACGAACTGGAACTCGGGCTGATGTGGAATCCTGAAGATCACGCTCTTATTCCGGCAATCGATCAACGCATGGTACTTACTAAGTCATGTCATGCCGAGGATCACATCATATCCACTAGTGTCTATCATGAACAAGTCTGCCCTTAACTGTCTTCCGCAAACCTCCACAGAACAAGACTCACATACCCTACTAGTGGTATAACCCCGTTCCTAGTACTAATTTCCCATTGGGTATCCATATCATTATAGGGTATAGAATACATCATAACGAATCTAGTAGATATGTAGCAATGGGAAGCGCCAAAATCAAATAATAATACAACTAGAATGGAATGAACTAGAACGGTACCTGCTACAACTTCCCCTGATGCCTCAGCTTGCTCTGCAGTCAAGTTGAAAGCCTGGCCTCTTCCACGTCCAGTTCCTGCCCTCCTCTGGGCCTGCTCGAACACTTGTTGCTGTGAACGAAGTGGAGCTCCTCTATCTGCAGGCACTGGGTTCCTCCTACCTGCTTCTGATGCCGAAGGAGCAGGCACGATGCTTCTCTGTCCCTTAGATGGACTAGTCGATGATCTCTGGATCCACAAGCTAGGCATTGGTCGTTCGCCCACCGACAATTTCCCCGTGAATGTCCTGGCCTCTGACAGAATCCACAGACGATCGAGGGTGGGTAAGGAGAGAAAGAAGGCCTGCTCAGTGGTGCAGGGTTGGTCCTAGCAGGAGGTCACTTGGCAACCTGATCAAAAGGTCACTTCAGTGGCCTAGTCTACAATCTTCTCCTGTTCTCTTTTTCCATCACCTGTTCCAGACCACGAGCAGCACCGAGAACCTGAGAGTAAGTCCCCAACTGTTGCGTGACTAGGAACTTCTGAATGTCCAGTCTCAGCCCCTGCTGAAATCGATTTGCCCGGTCTTCATCTTCTACTACCATATATGGAGCGAACCGGCTTAGCCTTAGGAACTCTGCAGCATACTCGTCCACCGTCCGACTCCCTTGTCGTAAGTTGATGAATTACTGCTCCATCTCCCTCCTAGCAGTCTTGGGAAAGAACCGCTCATAGAAATTCTTTGAGAACCTTTCCATGTGACCGGCTTCTCTAATCGTTCCTCCTCAGTGAGCCACCATGTTCGAGCCACATCAGTCATTTGGACCTTGACTACCTCCACCTGATCTTTTGTCGGAACACATGCTGCATTCAGGAGATTGGTCATATCAACTAACCAATGCTCTGCTTCCAACGGCTTTTCTGTACCGGTAAAAGTGGCTGGTTGCAACCTCCTGAAGTCTGAAATGTTCCCGAGTTTTGGTCCCTGAGAAGTCGCAGACCTCTCTATGGCCTCCGTCGCTGTCTGTTGTGCTGCCATCAACCCATCCCGAAGAAGTATTGTCTGCTGCTGTTGTGATTCTACCAGGCCCCGGAGTACTCCCATCAAATCAGTGGCATCTTCGCGAGCAGCGATGCGGGCAGAGGGAAGTCGTTGAGCCATTACTCTGAGAATAAAATAAAAATATTAATTAAAATATGGTAGACATACTTGTGCTTGTAGCTGGATTGCTAATCTTGTACTGTCGGTAAGAGCTTGACTATTTACACAATTATACACCTGAATAACCTGGCTCTGATAACAAAGAAACCCTGTCACGCCCCGCAATCATAATATTCATAAAAAGGGGTACGTGACGAGAGCCAGCGACATATTTTCAAAACAAATACGTTAAGCCTCATTACATTAATTCAAATAAACAGGATTTATCAATTATTTCAGCTAGAAGAAATCAAATACAGAATGTCACCAAAGGTTTCACTTATTACAACATAATGAAATCATAGAAAACATAATCATAAAAGTCCCTCACATATGAAGATAGAAAAGATCTGTCTACTGGAGATCAGCAAGGTGCTCGAAGTACTCCTACTCCTGCAGAGTCTCTAGATCAGAATCTGAGTAAGCAAACTCAGGGTCGTCAATAGCGACCTAAGTGAGTGATAAAAAGAGGGAATATAAAGAAACATGCAAAAGTAACCAACATGTATAGCTAATATAGTTTTCATTCCAGTAATTAGCATATCAGAATCATATTAAAGCACAATAATATACACCACGTAACCATTTATAAATTATAATTGGTCCAGATAGGGTCATATTAATATGTCTGTGTATATTTATTCTCAATGTCTTATTATTTAAAATTGATAATTGGAGACAGTAATTTGTGTTTTAGGTGGGTTCCGTGCACACCCAGAACAACGACCCAGATGCCTGGCGCTAAATCAGGCCCTACCGCTAGGTAGTCAGTAACAGTAAACAGTACACACAATATCATTGTAGAACAGTAGAGTAATATAATAATAACAGATAGAATGTCAGTCATCCTCCGGAACCCTGCAGTAGAACCGTATTTCGGCTGCGCAACCTGTATCCTAGGTCCACCCAAAATATCAATACCGTCTCCTTTATCAACTTTCCTATTCCCAGGTGTAAGTTATCTAATGATTATGTCACCTAAGTTACTGGGTATGAACAATAATAATAACAATGATTGTGTGACAATAAAACAATATCTTACCTAGTGACAATGGCAACATGATCCCTTTTTTTTCTTCTAATGTTCTTATGATCTAATACAATATGCCAATTGCTACTATAGAGTCAACATATAATATAAGAATCCAATATCACATTCCTTTTCTGCAATTTTAACTACTTTTAAATATTTTTCCAATAATGACAATTTCACAATTATAAATAATTTCTATTTCTATTAAATATTCAATAAATTCTAATCAAAAGTAAGTTAGTGATTCCAGAAAATAATAATCTATTTATGCAACATTGATATTTGTAATCTTATGCTTTTCTGAACAAATTCTAAGTTCTAGAAAATTTAACAATCAGTTTACTAAATCAACCATTCAATAATAGCAACAATAAACATCCCAAAACAAACAAAATGATATATATGTGTGTGTGTCTATATATATATATATATAATATATATATATATTATATATATATATATATATATATATATATATATATATATATATATATATATATAGTGAGTAAAAGAACACTCACCTGGACTTATCGCGCGTCCAAACACCAATTTGAAGAATCTACATTAATATATATTCGAATTAGAATTTACCGAACTTTGCATATGTCGAATTTTACATGAAATATTCTATTTATTCAGTATTTAAATCAAATATGAACTATCCAGATCTTTAAACAAGGTTGTATAATGAAGTATAGAGTTTATGGGATCATTCAGATTTTCTTTACTGATTTTTGTGTGGTTTAAATGGTTTAAAACATGTAATTTTCTTAACGTGTCTGAAAGTTAGAATAGCGGGTTTCAACTTTAAAGGCAGTGGAGTCCAATATGATTTGCAATTAACCCCAAAATTTTTCAGTAGATGCTAGGGGTTATTTAGATATTTATCCCTATATTTATTTATTTTTTTCAATTTTTTTTATCTAGCCAAAAAATTGTTTTTTCAATAACTTAACGGGTATGTTTTTGTAATTGGGTCGGGTTAAATGAATTAGAACCCAAAATCTGTGGGCTGCACTGAAATTGGGCTCTAAAACTAGGCTGCAGAATTTATTTATATATATATATATATATTTTCTTTCTTTTCTGTTTTCTGATCGGCCCATTGGCCAGGCCCATTCTCATTTTTTCCTTTTTTTTTGTGTGAGAGTGGCTTGGGCCTGGGCCAAAAATCTAAGCCTAGATTATTTTTCTTTCCTCTTTTTTCTTTCTTTCTTTGGGCTGGGCCAAAACGGCCCAGTCTTTTCTTCTTCTTCTCCTTTTTTTTTCTGGCTCTGGCCCAGTGGCTGCCCAGGCCAGAGGGCCTGGGCTAGCCGGGTGCGGGTTTGCACCCGGGTCGGGTGCAGACCCGGCTGCACAGACCCGGCTTGGGTCTGTGCAGCCCACACTGCTCTCGGCCTTTGCCCCATTTTTTTTTGATTTCTACATATACATTATTGATATATCACCTTATATATATATTTTTTGATTAATAGGGTTAGGTTCTAAAATTCTCTTTGTGGGAGGAAATTTATTAATTAATTTATTTTTATTTAATATGCAAATTTTTTTTTGATCCAAACCAATTCTTTTTCTTTTTAATATTTCAAATTTTCCCTTTTTCTTTTTAGTTTTCTATAATCTAATTGGTGTAATAATTCATTACATATATATTTTTTATTTAAACAAGGGTGATGTAGTAACAATTTTTGGAAAAATAAATCTAAGCATGGTAATTTAAATTTAATAGATTTTTTTCACACAATTTATTTTATATATATATATATATATATATATATATATATATATATATTGGATGAGATCAAAATTCATGACAAGAAGAAATTTAAACATGGTACATCATAAATTTATAATTCATTCAATTATCTAGATCTTAGGGGAATTTATGTTTCATAAGAGAATTTTTTTTTAAAAACATGATTGATTGTTAAATTCTAGTTCAACAATTTAATCTAGATAAGAATTCTTGTTATAAATAAGAAAACAAATCAAATCATGACACTTTAAAAAATAAAATTTTTTACTACATAAAAATTTAAACCTACTTGGATAGATCCCCTTCGTCTGCTCCTCAATCTCCAAGCCTCGAACAGGTTCTTCCGTCACGATCAGTTCTAAGAAGCGGTGAATGGATGAGGAAGAATGCTGGGTTTAGATTTCTTTTTTAATTATCGCTCTTTTCTTTCTTTTTCTTTTTCTTTTTCTTTTTTGTAAAGAAATAGGATAAAAGAGTTGCGGTAATATAATAGGATAGAATCTTTTAGATTAAGATTTTTAGTAATCAGTTTGTTAAGATAAGAATCCAGGTTGTTAAGATATAAATCCCTAAAGATCTCTTGAGATCTTTCAGTTAGAAATTTGAATTTTAAATTTTGACTTTTGGGTTGTTTAAATAATTTAGCTCTCCTACTTAATCACACGCCAATGTGACATTATGATTTAGGTATTAGGATTTAGTATAAAGGAACAGAGTTCGAGACTTGGCATAAACAAGTACAGATATTTATATTTTTTTCTTTTATTTTATTTTATTTTATTTAAGGTATTACAAAACAAGAGTATTACATTAACTCATGTAGTTATAGTACTAATGATCTTGTGTTTATTTAGTCTCAGATTTGTGATCAAGATCTTAGTAGGTGTTTAGCTTCATCAAAGAATTTAAAGTCGAGTTTTGGAGCTAGCACGTGTTGATTCAAGAGCTTATACATCAAGACTACATCAAGTACTCAAGAGGAGTCTAGCTCATTGGATCAAGGTTTGGACGAAGTCAAGAAGGAGAAGAAGATTTTCTAGAGAAGACTTGTGTCTAGGTTTGTTTTTAGTAAGATTTTATTTTTAGATAAAATGTAAAGGAAAGTTTAGTTGGTGGATTGCTCAAGTATCATATACACTCATGCACAACATTTATATGTGTTTTCATAAAAGAATTTTCATTTTTGAAAAATACCGATTTGGTTTTTATGTCTCAAAATATGACATAAGTTTTTATCAAAACTTTATTTAGAGCTTAACGTCAAAAACATAGATATTTCATCATATATGTGTAGTAGATCATATCCATACGCACTAAGCTTTAAAAGTATTTAGAATATCATATTTTTTATATTTGGAGAAGTTTTGAAAAATCGGTTTTCTATTTGAAAAATCAATTTGGAAAAATATGGTTTTTGTTTTAAGCCAAAATTTCAATAACACAAAAATAGTTCAAAATATTTGTAACATGTTTTGATTTTTACTCGAACATGTTTGTAGATCAAAGTATATTACTGAACTTATTTTTGTAGATTTTTAGAGAATTTATGAGATTTTATTAAAGGTAAAAAGCCAAGTTTTTTAATCCCCAAATCTGTTTTTCTGGCCTTCAGCCGGTCGACCGCACGGTCGACCGTGACTAAGGTCGGTCGACCGGGCGGTTGACCGACGTACACAAAACGTGCACAGGTTGGGCCGGTCGACTGCACGGTCGACCGCCAGAGAGCTTCTGCTCTATGGAAATGGTCCGGTCGACCGCTGGGCCATTGCCCAGTTGGCGGTCGACCAGCCGGTCGACCGACCTTCCCAACGGTCAAAAAATCGACCGTTGGCGGTCGACCGGGCGGTCGACCATTAGCAGTCAGAACTGCTGAGTTGGCTTCTAACGGGCAGATTTTTGGAGCCTATAAAATGGGGCTCCCTTGGCCTGTTTCATACAAGATTTCAAGTGGGTTTTCAAGCTAGTTTTTGATACATCTTTTAGTGTTTATCTCCACTTGTTTAAGAGCCAAAATTGCCATATCAAAAGGAGAGATTTTCAAGAGTGTTTTGTAAAAGAGTTTTTTTGAGTTTTTCACCACAAATCAATCCTTATTTTTCTCACACACACTTGAACTTTCCATTGCTATATCATTCCTATAAGAGAGTTGTTGTGAGATTGTTTTTAGGTGTTCAAAGTGTTTATATCACCAAGTGTTCACTTTTGTATTTGAGGAGGCGGACTTGCGGGTTCGCGATGTTTCGAGTTCTTGTGGGAGCTCGGTGTAGAGGTGTGGCCTCGGCAAGCTAGTATGCTTGCGGTGTGTTTGTTCTTGCGGGAGCAAGTGAGGGGACTAGTGAGTCCAAGAGTTCTACTGTGAACTCCTTGTAGGTGTTGCGGCACTGAGTGATCTAGTGGGATCGTTTTTAGTGAAAATCCTTCATAGTGTTGAAGGCGGGGACGTAGAGCAAGGGTGCTCGAACCTTGAAACAAATCACCCGTGTTTGCGATTGCTCTCTCTCTATCTCTCACTTGTCTTTATATCTTGAATGCTTAAATTGCTTTCATCTTTACATGCTTGATATATTTGTGCTCTATTGATTATATGCTTGGGCTTGTTTGCTCACACTTATATTCAACAAGAGAGTCATAACGGCACCTCAACTCTTATCTAGAGGAATCTTAAGGAGTTAGTCCATAGCCCTTCACGGAAAATTCGGCTACACTCTTGTGTTATATCTTGGTGTATTGTGCTTAAGAATTTTTAGTTTGCATTAATAGTTTTAATTTCGCATTAATTCATCATTAGATTAGCTAGTCAACTATTCACCCCCCCTCTAGGTGATTTCACTTGTTACTCCCTTTCTCAGATTTTCAGTTGTTCTCCTTAATCCTAAGCCTCATAATGAGATCTTCCAACTTCAGTTCCTTGCGCTTGTGCTTTAAGTAATTCTTAAAATCTCTCCACATAGGTGGGAGTTTCTCCACGATAGTAGCAACCTGAAAAGTTTCAGGTAGTATCATACCTTCAGCCTCTATTTCATGCAAGATAAGTTGAAACTCTTGCACCTGACTCATCACTGTCTTGCGTCCACCATCTTACACTTCAGGAATCGTCCAATGATGAACTTTTTAGCATGATATCCTCGACCTTGTAATTTTTGTCGAGGCTTGCCCATAACTTCTTTGTCGTTTGGATAAGACTGTAGATATTGTAGAGAGAGTCATCTAGTCCATTTAAAATATAATTTCGGTAAAAGAAGTCACCTTGTGTCCATGCATAAACTGCAAGGATAGAATCCCGATCAGTTTCGAGTTCCGGTGGATCCTCTTGCAGGAATTTGGCCAGTTACAGAGTGGTCAAGTAAAAGAGCATCTTTTGTTGCTACCTCTTGAATTCTGTGCCATCAAATTTTTCTGGCTTCTCCGGCTTCGGGTTAGAAAGTAGACCAGACACCACTGTCTGAATTTGCATGTTCAATGCCTTGCTGGACAATCTTGATTAGTTTTAGACATTTTCTGCATTTAATTAGAGTAGAAGTTAGTAACTTCAATATAAATAACTGCCTTAAGAATGTTAGAACTGACAACTAATCAATGTCACCAATCTAATTAACCAGGTCGGTAAATATCAGGTGGAAGGTTTTTCGTTCAATAGAACGCTTCTTAATTACAGAACCACCTTTCAATTCCCTTCCTTAGTTAAACACCAATTAGAATGAAATTAGTCAGTTTCAATATATAATTAAATATATTCACAGTAACATTTAAATAAATAAATATTCTAGCAAAACCCTTGTAAAAAGAACGTTAGTTCAATAATATAATATATGGAGTGAGATATGCATATTGATCGGTCACTGATATTACATATTTATTGTCACATTCCCATATATATTATTAATAAACTCTGCTATTTAATTAACTTTTTGTCTAATTATGTACAGGGCCTTTACTAAATAAAAGAGGAGAGAAAACAAGCCCAAGAGCCCATCTAAATTCAAATTAATTCAAAATCAAAGAGATAAAAGAAATTTCAATTGAAGATCAGTGCATATCAGAGAAGATAACACTAAATCAAGAACGATTAAAATCAGATTTTTATAGATCCAGTTAGTTAACAGAAGAATTGTCAAAACTAGAAAATCAATCTGAAATCTTATTGAATAATAGGTTAAAGAAGGATAACAGGAGTCTGCACCCCCGGGTGTGGCCATCTGGCCACACCCCGGCCGCAGATCCGCGGCAAAACACAATCTTTTGAGATACAGGGGAGTGTTTGCTTCCCCTATCTTTAGACACTCTCTCCCGTTACGTTTTTGCTATAAATACCTGCAAATTCTGAGGCCAGATGAGATGATTAGGCAGAGAGTATAAGGTAGGCTGTTCTTTAGTTTGTAACTTTGGATTCTTATTTTCGTTTCAATGTAATTTTTCATTTTATTTATGTATTTCATGTTAGAAAGAGAAGAAGGTTATATCGAGAAGTGACACCGATGTAAGTTTATCCTTTCTTTCATTATTACTCTATTTCAAATCGAATGTTGCAATTTATATTCTTCTTCTTCTCTTACTCTTCTTCTTTCGATGTTGATGATAATCTAAATGAAAACCTATAGCATCAGAACTGCCTTGCCATTGCAAGTGCCCTTGATGGCTTATAGTGATGGATAACCGTTTATTTTCTGCTTGCATTTGAATTCATAATTTAAGTCTGAGAATGGGGAAGGTCCTATTTGTCATGCTTTGCCTGCCTTCAAGATAGGGTAACTCTTTGCAAAGGGTTCAAGGTAAGTCATCAATCAAAAGAGGTAAGTAAGTACTTTTAAGTTTTTCTTCTTTCTTTTGATTATTTAGTGTAGCACACAAATATCAACAATTCTTGTTTACTCTCTCTATTTCTTCATTTAGCCTTATTTTCTATTTTCCAAAATCACCATCTCCTCCAATCTACCATCTTCTTCTTAAGTTAACCATAGACTTTATTTTCTTTTTCTTTACAAGAACAAAAGAAGAACTTTTAATCATTTCAAGTGAACTTAAAAGTGACTTACAACATGCTTCCATTGCAAGTCCCTTCTTGTTGATCACGACCCGCATAGCCACTTGCTATCGTGATAGTATTAAGAACCTTGCACCTTCTTTATCTTCATTTCTAAACTATGTATTTTTTGTGCATAGGTTTCTCTCAATCAAAATTTGGCGTCGTTATCGGGGAGGGACGGTAAGTAACTCTCTTTTTTGTTTACTTTATTGGTTAACTTTCTTCTCTGTTCTTGGTGTGCAGTGATTGATACCAAAAGAAACAAGAGCTGCAGTGGACATATAAGTGTCTCTGGACTCTGTTGTAAAAAGCAGAGCCCAGAAGACCTTAATCTTATCAAGCAAATGTGGTAAAAATCGCGGATTCGCGGCAATATGAGAGGACTACTCACCTAGCTTTTTTTGCAGGGTGACTGAACTTCAAATATTTAGCTTCTGCATGCTTTAATTTCTCATTTAACATATTTTGCACATGCTGTCTAAATCAATAATAACTTGGTGTTTGTAAATGTTAAAAATGGTTTAGACTTTGCATTTAGGTACTTATCTATTTTGTTACATTTTCTATTTCTTGTTGAAGAGTGATGGAGCCAAGGTACGTGTGCATAACATATAGTTTAGGAAAACTTTTGAATTGTCTATATTGCTTAAGTGTTGCTTTTCATATACATGTACACGTTGCACTAAACTGATTTAAGAGATTGTCCTATAAACAAAATAAGGTAGGAAAGTCATTACCCTCCCTTAGCCCACAAATAGTTTTCTCACTCACTAACTCAAGCATAACTTAAAACTGAGTAGACATTGGCCCTAAGGACATCTCAGACTCAATAGGAGACTGACCTAAGGGAGAAGTTATTAGAATTTGACTCTTGCTAAATTGGTGTCAAATGTTGGGGATTGAGAAGAGAAACCTCGAAGAACAGTGGTTTGGCATAATCAGGCCCGTTGCTTAGGCATGGATACCTCCCACTAGTCTCACCCCTACCTGGCCGATTAACTTGTGGTCAGATTCTCTAATATACCCCCTGTGAATAGTCTAACTAGTTAGGAGTCGTTTAGGTCTAAGATCTACCCTAACTTAGGCTAGATTTCTCTTTCTTTTTTGTTTGTTTGTTTGTTTGTTTGCTTATTTTTGTTGACATATTTGTAATATGGATTACAATTATATTTATTTCAATACATATAGTGATCTATACTTCACATATACCTCTTTTTCCTCAGATATTACCAACCCGACATATCATAATTTTAACCAACCATGTATGCCGGACTGGTCTTATTCGAATCAATATATACCCCAGTCTTAATATTATGAGCAAGACTGGAACAATCATCACCACTCTTCACAGAGTCAGTGGGGATACAACTCCCCCAAGTCATATGGTTAAAAACCTTAGCAACATCCAACTCCATATACTCCTTTTGCTAAACAACCAATAGAAGAACCAGGACTGGGAAAAGAGGATAGAAGTCTTAGAAGAGCTCGAGCGGTGAATTCAAAATCAAGAAACTCGAAATCCCATAAAATTTTTCAAAACTAAGTTTCTTACTCCATTTTTCAAGTCCCACAACAAGAAGAACATACCGACTTAGAAAAGAGTACATAATTTATGATTCAATTCCAAAGCGATCCTTTCAATATGATAGAAGTAAGACTTAGTCGATTGAAAAACATGCATAGGAATAACGAAACTCTCCCTACCCAATGTTTGATTATTCCCGACACTTCTAGCCATATTAATGAAACCAAGAACTACGATAACTTAAAGAATTTGATCAAGATTCAATTTCACCACAAAAACTTGAACTTGACCAATATCAATCCATTGACAAATTGGCAAGTTTTCATTTCAATGAAATTGAACTTGAAAATAAATGTGATCCCGACTCACAACTTTGTGATTCAATTCTAATTTTTGAATCTATGTTGACTCAAGTATCCTTACCCAAGTTGGACCTATTTTTCGAGCCAACATTGATTCCTGTATCCATAGATTTTTAGAATTGAACATCCTCTTTTGGATTGTCACATTTTATTGATGGAAAAAGAATATGAGATTAAATTCTTTGATTTGGACTGGACTCTTGAGCCAAAACTGACTCTCGAACCCAAAGTTGATTTTCTCGAGTTAGTATTGATTCCCAAACTTTTCATTTCAGAGCCCAAATCATCCATTCCGTAAAACAACATTCTATTATTGGACCAAGGTAGTGACCACAATAACTCAGTGATAATATTTCAAGATTGATCTTATAAAGGGAATTACTTCCATGATAGGATCTTGCATGATCTTATTCATATTGGGGATTGTAAATATATAAATAGAAAAGAGGTCAATAAAGATGGGTTCCGTGAACCACCACATTATGTTGATTGGATAGCAACGCTTGGCCCAATCCGACCACCATCGGAACCACCACCTTAAGTTATATTTTCCTTCTCTTTCTTCTTTTTCATGCATTTATGCATTCATTCATACATTGTGGACAATGCATGAGATAGATGTGGGGGAGGGTTCTAACATAACATATATTTTTCTCTTAATTTAAAAAAATATAAACATTTTTTTGTTTTTAAAAACTTTTTGAAAAGAGAAACAATATTTTGACCTTTTTTTATAAGAAATTAAGTTAATTTTAAGGAATAGGAGAATCATAATTATGATTTCTTAAACTTGGTCAAAATAAGATATTTGTTTGATTTCTAGGGTTAGGATGAAAATTTAAAAAAGTAATTTAGTCTTGATTTTTACCTTGACGAAATATGCATACTTTATACACTTGCACACTTAGGGTTCAAACAAAGATTCTTATGTCTTATAAAAAAAAGTAAAAGAAAACAAAAAAGAAAAAGAAAAAGAAAAAGATATATATCAAAAAAAATCCTCTGATTAAGCTCGTATTTGTGCCTCATAAAGTATAAGTATTCACGCCTAAGAGTCGTCCATATAATAAATAAAATCCTTACTTTTGTGACCTTATTTTCTTGAGTCCTTAAGTACTTGGAGTGTTTTATCACTCGGTTCCCTGAGACCGTTTGGTTTGGGATTCACCAACTAAAGATTAGTTACATGGGCAGATTAGAAAGCCTAATAGAACTAAGGGATAATACTACCAAAAATTTAAAAAATAAGGCATAAGAGTTAGAGTTAAAGAATCCCGAGTCAAATTTTCACTGTCACAAAGGTGCATATGACTTAGGGTAAAAAAATAGACCAGATGAGAAATATAGTTTGACTCCTTACCTTGATTGATAACAAGTTTTTGAATAGAGACTGAGTTTAAGAATGAAAAGTTTGATTTTCCTATAATTTATAGATTACTTGAAATTTTACAATAATACTTTAAATATTTTCTCTTTTTTTCAAAATGCTTTTCGAAAATACAAACACTTTGTTTCTCCTTCTTTATAGATTTTGTGGGTATAATCCACTGAAATCTTCATGAGACGAAACTTGTCCTCTAAGGGGTTTAACAGCTTGTTGCACATGCTAAGTGCAACCATGATTCTTACGAAAGTGAGTTAGACTAGGTTAGCTCTGTTTTATTTTTATTTATTTTGCTCGAGGGCGAGCAAAAGATAGGTGTGGGGGTGTGATCGGTCACTGATATTGCATATTTATTATCACATTCTCATATTTATTATTTAATAAACTCTGCTATTTAATAATCTTTTTGTCTAATTATGTACAGGGCCTTTACTGAATGAAAGATGAGAGAAAACAAGCCCAAGAGCCCATCTAAATTCATATTAATCCAAAATCAAAGAGATAAAGGCAATTATAGCAGAAGATCAGTGCCAGGGAAGATAACACTAAATGAAGATCGGTTAAACTCGAATTTTTATGGATCCAATTAGTTAACCGAAGATCAACAGAAGAATCGTCAAATCTGAAATCTTATTGAATAAAAGGAAAAAGGAGAATAACATGAGTCTGGATCCCTGGGTGTGGCCACACCCAGGTCGCGGATCCACGACAATTGAGATATAGGGGAGCAATTGCTCTCCCTATCTTCAGACGCTCTCTCCCATTATGTTTTTACTACAAATACCTTCATATTCTGAGGCCAGATGGGACGATTCAACAGAGAGTATAGGCTAGGCTATTCTTCAGTTTATAACTTAGGATTTTTTATTTTCTTTTCAATGTAATTTTTCATTTCATTTATGTAACTGAAACTAGAGAGAAGATTCATGTTAGAAAGAGAAAAAGGTTATATCAAGAAGTGACGTCGGTGTAAGTTTCGTCCTTTCTTTCATTGTTATTCTATTTCAAATTGAATGTTGAATTTTATATTATTCTTCTTCTCTTACTCTTCTTCTTTTCGGTATTGATGATAATCCAAATGAAACCTATAGCATCAGAACTTCCTTGCCATTGCAAGTGCCCTTAATGGCTTATGATGATGGATAACCATTTTTATTTTATTTTCTACTTGCATTTGAATTCACAGTTTAAGTGTGAGAACGGGGAAGATTCTATTTGCCATGTTTTGCTCGCCTTCAAAACAAGGTAAGTCTTTGCAAAGGGTTCAAGACAAGTCATCAACCGAAAGAGGTAAGTAAGTACTTTTAGGTTTTTCTTCTTTCTTTTGATTATTTAGTGTAGAGCACAAATATCAACAATTCTTTCTTTACTCTCCCTATTTCTTCGTTTAATTTTATTTTCTATTTTTCAAAATCACCATCTCCTCTAATCTACCACCTTCTTCTTAACTTAACCATAAAATTATTTTTATTTTCTTTACAAGAACAAAAGAAGAACTTTTAATTATTTCAAGTGAACTTAAAGGACACTAACAACACGCTTCCATCGCAAGTCTCTCCTTGTGGATCACGACCCGCATAGCCACTTGCTATCGCTGTAGTATTGAGAACCTTGCACCTTCTTTATCTTTATTTCTAAACTCTGTATTTTTATGCACAAGTTTCCCTCAATCACATATAACGAATCTCCTTAAGATAATTATGCCCCCCGCTACGATGCTAACGTTTTACTGGACGCTGGTCTCCCAAGATACCGCACTATTTCACGATATTTGGATAGTACTATCAAATCATCGTATAATCAAACCTTAGTTAATCAGTACCTTCACAAAGTGAAATTTCAAAGCTTGGGTGTAAACAAATTTCAAAAAGAATATTTGCCTTAATATGGAGGAATATTCACTATAAGAAAAGGAAGGGAGAGAGAAAATTGTCTTAAGAAGGCACAAATTCAGACAATAATTCTAAACTTTTGTTTCTCTTCATCAGTGTGGAGAAGAACTTTTTCTAATAACTCGTGTCTGCACCTGATTCAAAAAGAATTGGGTGCGGCTTGGTCAAACGGACCCACGCCCAGACCAGTCCTAGACCCAGGCTCCGGTATCGGCGACGCGCGCAGGCATGGTTTCCCCACAAACGCGCGTGAAAACTTCAAGTACCCAAAGGGCACACTCTTTATTCCCATCTTTTCATATTTAAACCCCTTAACTTTCTATACCATATCCAATATGAAACTAAATTATTTTAGCTTCTTTTAGTCCCTTTTAGCTATTGAATTAAGCTAACTTCCGACTTGAATATCTCATTCATTTGGAAAAGGAATTGAATATGTGAATATATCACGTTCATCTCCAATAGAAGGAGATCACACTTCAACCATTATTCGTTTGATTCTGTCAACGGATTACGCCTCACTTTTGAAATATACTTAGAGGGGGGTGAATAGGTGTACTACCTAATATAATGCTAATGATGCGGAATTAAAAATTATTTATCCAAACTAAAGCTAACACACAAAGTACAACACAAAAATGTAGCCGAATTCCCGGTGAAGGGCTCTGAACTATCTCCTCTAGATTCCTCTAGATTAAGAGTTGAGGTGCCACTGTGGCTCTCTTGGTTAAATACAAGTGTGAGCACACAATCCCAAGTATATACCAATTAAGCACAATATATATTAAGCATATAAAGAGATAAACAATGCAAGCATGCAAGATATATAAACAAAGTGAAAAAGAGAGAGATGAGAATCGCAAACACGGGAGAATTATTTCGAGGTTCGAGCACCCTTGCTATATGTTCCCGCCTTCAACACTATGAAGGATTTTCACTAAAATCGATCCCGCAAGATCACTCGGTGCCGCAACACCTACAACGAGTTCACACTAGAACTTTGGACCCGCAAGTCCCTCACTTGTTCCCACAAGAACAACACACGCAAGCACGCTAGCTTGCCGAGGTCGGACCTCTTACACCGAGCTCCCAAAGAATTCGTTACAACAAGAACCTGCAAGTTCACCTCCTCAAATACAAGATGAACACTTGGTGATCTCTACATTTTGATCACCTAAAAAATCACTCTCACAACAAAACTCCTATAGGATAGATATGACAATGGAAAGCTCAAATTTGTGTGAGAAAAACAAGATAGAGTTGTGGTCAAAAATTCAAGAAATCTCTTTTGAAAACACTCTTGAAAACTCTTCTTTTGATATAAAAATATTAGCCCTAAAACAAATAGAGAAAAACTCTAAGAGAGATGGTAAAAACTGGCTTTGAAACCCTCTTAAAATCTTGTCTAAAACTGGCCAAGGGAGCCCCATTTTATAGGAATAAAAAACTAGCCGTTATGGTCAAATCTGCAGCCAGAATGACCTGTCGGTCGACTGGCTATCGGTCATATTTTTGACCGTTGGGGCCAGCCGGTCGACCGCCCGATTGACTGTGCCCTGGTCATGACCCATCGGTCAACCGGGCATTCGACCGAGGCTAAATCCAGAGAGCAAAGCTCTCTGGCCGGTCGACTGCCCGGTCGACATGGGCCAGATCTAGAGAGTTAACTCTCTGGATTGGTCGACCGCCCAGTCGACCGGCCCTCAAGCCAAAGGGCCGTGCACATTTCTGTGCACATCAGTCGACTGCCCGGTCGGCCGACTTTTGGATCGGTCGACTGGTCGGTCGACCGCCAGAAGACCAGTCTGAAATTTTTAGAATTAAATCTTGGTCTAATAAATTCTTATAAATTCACATAAAATCATATAAAATCTACAAAAATAAGTTCATTAAAATACTTTAAAGTACAAATATGTGTGATAAAAATCAGCGCATCTTACAAACATTTTGAACCATTTTTGTGATATTGAAATTTAGCCTTAGACAAAAATTCGTATTTTTCAAAAACAATCTTTAATTTGAAAATTGATTTTTTCTAAACTTCTTCAAATATAAAAACAAGATATTCTAAACACTTTTGAAGGTTAGTGTGTATGGATATGATCCAATACACATATGAGATGAAATATCTATGTTTTTGACAATAAGCTCTAAAATAAGTTTTGATAAATACAAAACTCAAATACATGATATAGAAATATCAAATAAGTTTTTTTAAATATTTAAACCAACAATGTGCATGGATGAAACCCAAAACTCATATAAACCATATAAACTTATTTTAATGAATCCAATCATGAAACATAGGAATGTATACTTTGAAGTTCAAAACCAAAACGATATTTTCTAAAACTAAAACTATTTTATGAAAATACATATAAATTTTTTGTGTGTGTGTATGAGCTTGAGCAATCCACAACTAATCTATCCTTTATATTTTATCTAAAATACAAAATCTTAACACTTACAAATATGACACAAGTCTTGAAAACCTTCTCTTGAAAATCTTTTTCTCCTTTTTGACTTGGTCCAAACCTAGATCCAATGAGCTAGACTCTTCTTGAGTACTTGATGCGATCTTGATGCGCGAGCTCTTGAATCAACACGTGCTAGCTTCAAAACTTGACTTTGAATCTTTTATTGAAGCTAAACACTGACTAAGATCTTGATCAAATATCTGAAACTATATAAACACAAGATCATTAGTTCTATAACTATATGAGTTAATCATCATCAAAACTAGAGTGATGGGCCTTTGGGCCAACAATCTCCTCCTTTTTGATGATGACAAAACTCATGGAGTTATATATGCATGGATTAAAGATAAGCTTCATAGAAGCCCCCTTTAACTCATGCTTAGGATTAAACAAATAAATATTTAGTGATATGTATAAACTAAACACAAACATATATGCATAAATGCCAATATGAAGTATGCATATATAAACTCACTAAATTCTTCTCCTTCTTTTTGTCAATTTATCAACAAGAGGTTAGGATATCAGATCCTAACCCACTAAAGCATAATATATAATATATAAGCGGAGATGTTAAGCTCCCCCTATACATGTGTACCACATAAAGAAGAGAGGTCAAGCTCCTTAATGTAAGATACGCTCAACATGAATTTATATATAAAGGAGATGTTAAGCTCCCCTTGTATATAGGCAAAACATATCAACAAATTTGAAAACAAAATTTTAAATTTTTTTTAAAAATTTCTTGAAGTCAACAAAATGAATTATGATACCAATGAAATCAAATTGTAGTTGACAAAAATAAAAATTTGGTACCACTTGAAAAAAAAATTTAAGATACCAATAGTAGATTTTGATACCAATTGAAGGTGAAACACGAAGGATATTTTGATACCAAATAAATGCCAATTGAAATCAATGTATAAGCTTGTAATAATACCAATTAACATTTAAAATAAAATCAAGCTTAACATAAATATAATTTGTGCTTTAAGAATGTAACGATATTGTAAAACAAGAACAATCAAATCATATATATGTATGTATGAAATTGAAAATACAAATGAAATTAATACTAGTTGAAATTTGAATATAAGAATAAAAATGAGTATACAAAAATGAAATAACATGAAGATTATGTATAATTCATACCTTCCACCCTTTTCATGCACAAACTTTAAAACATATTTAATAAGGGTATACAAGGTATGGTCGCCCATCCAACCGCCTTTTAAGGGTAGAAGTTTTCAAAAATAAGATTTGAAAATAGTTATAAATTGAAAATACTACCAAATGAAGAATAAATAACTATTTTAAAGTAATTTTTGAAAAACTAGTTAAAGATCCTTTAAACATGAAAACAAATCATATCTTCCATGAAGCATGCTAAATACACAAGAGTTGACACTCAAATGTATAAAGCTCATAAATGCTCATGAAAATAAAGTCATGAGTAAGTAAAAGAAATGTGAGTGAATAAGAATCATGTGAAAAGCATATTCATAAAATAATCAATAAGATTCAAAATAAACATGAAATTCTTTTATCAAAAATATGAAAATCATCAAAACTAAAATTTTCATCAAAACTAAACAAGCATCAAGGTATATGTATGTTTTGTTGAAATTTAAGGTATACATACATATCCAAATATAGACGAGTCCATAATAAAATTTTGCATGAAGCCAATAGACTCAAGGATGTACATGTATATCTATTAATTTTAGACAAA
Organism: Agave tequilana; assembly: GCA_038442645.1. Taxonomy (NCBI): domain Eukaryota; kingdom Viridiplantae; phylum Streptophyta; class Magnoliopsida; order Asparagales; family Asparagaceae; genus Agave; species Agave tequilana. The sequence goes on from JAVJIF010015525.1 coordinate 107,881, forward strand.
AGTAATAAATACATGAAGCTAAACATATACAAAAAATAGGAAAAACAAGTGTAAATGAAAGAATCATCAAAACTAGGTTATACATGTACATGTAATGAGTATAAATGAGTAATGAAGCACAAACATATAATAATCAAGTGTAGTCACTACTTGTACAATTATAAACACGAATTTTAACGAAAACTACATCTAAATAAGTAATCACCACATGAAGTACAAAAACATGATCATTTAACATAATGATCATTGAAATCAAAACATGCTAAAAATATTTATATGAAAGCATATAAATAAAAATGGGAGTTAGGGATAGTTACCAAAACCAATGAACCAATCTCCAGATCTCCAAACCATGGTAGTTCTTCCACCAAACATCCTTGGAGGTGATGCATCCAATGTAGTATCTATCAAGCTCAAACGCATCCACCATCAAGGCACCATACCTCTCACGTCATGTGAGAGCCCAAACCTATATCAAACACAAGAGATGGGAATTTTGGTACCCATTTCTTTTTGAGTCTACGGGGGTTAGAAACAAATAGAGCCCAAACATTATTATTTGCAAAATTTATAAAATTTAACCTATCAAAGCAAAATCTTACAAGATGGTCTTTGCGTCCACAATGTGTACATGTATACACTCTAGCATACATATGAGAATGGGCGTGATCATGGTGTACATGAGGTGTATGCGGTGTAGGATGTGCATGCATGCATGGAATTTGTTTCTTGCGAAACATCGATTCCAATTTATTATGATTAAATGCACAATTGCTCAAATTTGAGCTCAAACAATTAATTCTTTTTTTCGAAACATGAATCTCATTTTTATCAAAAGAGCATGCAATATTATTAGCATGAGAGACATGATAAGAATGAGAATCAAAATTATTATTATTTTTTCTTTTAGAAATGTTTTCTTTTTATTTTAAAACACTTTTCCTTTTTAAAGAGTTATTTCCTTTCAAAACGATCTATTTTTTTCCACCAAAGTAATTTTATTTTTCAAAGAATTGTTTCCTTCACAATGTCATTTAATTTTATAGAAAAGGAAATATTCTCTTTTTTCAAAAATTCATTTTCTTTTGAAAGACATTCAATTTATTTTTAAAGGAATCATTTTCTTTTTACAAGAAGCGTTTTCCTTCTTCAACTTATTATTTTTAATTTTTTAATAAATCATATTTTTTAGAAGTTTTTGACAAAAAGATGCAAGCTCATCATAAGGCATGTCAATATCTTTTCTAGCTCAGATTCAGAGTTTATCTCAATGGGGTTATCCTCTTGGACCATGTAGCATATGTTGGAAGCATCACTTCCATCATCCGAGTCACTCCCCATAGTATTGCTTTTATTCACCAAGGGATACAAGTGTGCTCCATACTACAAAAGCCTAATCAAGGTTAGAAACCCTACATAAATAATTATCATTTAGGGTACTCCTTAATGCATGGATGGCTTTGCATTAGCCTCTAGATGTTTGCCATTTAAACAATATGAATTTTTAATAGTGGTACGATAAATGTAACGCCCCGATCCCACGGATACGGGGACGTCACTGCGACGTATATACGTAGGTCAGAACTACCCTCCCGTATATACGCTAAGCATCAGTACAGACAAGAATCAGAGTACGGAAGCAAATGGTGCATTATACATTCCAACACATATATATACAATCACAGAGTTATCACCAGAGGTGATGAATATTACAATAATAATACATCACAGATATGCGCAAATGCGAGAGTACAAAAGATATACATATGTGAATGGTACAAAAGGGAGCTCACATACAGGTATACAAGGAAAAGTACAAGAGTAAATAGAAATAGGGCACTCACGAGTTTGCTAAGAGGAAACTCGAGAGGCATACAGGGGGCCTGGAGGATGTGGCTCTGGACGGTCGGCTGGAGATCCACGCTACCCCTGCGCCACTCTGAGCAGTAACGGGGGAAATCCATACGCTCCAAGCTCCAAAACCTGGACATGAGAATCCAGGGGAGTCAGTGAAACTCCCCAGGCGAGTATGATATAATGCCAGGTGGCGAGCCAGGATGAGTACGAGTGTCAAGTACAGAAGACAGGAGGGTTAGAACACAAATGAAGTATATAAGAAATGATATCAGTAAGAAATACTCAGGAGGCAGATAGGTTAGGGCAGGCATGAACAGGTATGGCATAATAATCATAAAACAGGAAATCCGAATAAAACCAATACAACAAATATGGTAAGGCACATCACAGATTCATAGCCATTTAAGTTGCAGGCTTTAGTATGCGTCCCATTCCACATACCTCTACTTACAACATAAAGAGCCGATTATTATAACACTTTATTATTACTCGTCTTACCCTGATATCTAGCTATGTGAACTAGCGTCCTAACGCACATAGATCCATATCCGAGTAAAGCAAGGTTGTTATTGGAAATAGATGGAGAACTGATAGAGCTTCTTATAGTAGTTTCCATACACCTGGAACCAGTTTGGAGGCCCAAAGTCCCCCTAGCACTAATCTCCTGTGGGCCCTAAGTCCCACTAACACTTACCGCCAGTATTTATTCCATTACTATAAGCAAGATATCATTCCGGCATCCATCACTTCCTCCCATTCCCCATACAAGTTGTCCTTTTTATGGTTTATTAACATAATTATCAGATTAAGGGAATGAGCAGGATCATAACTGTAATACGTAACTGGAATCATAACAAGTAATCAGGTACTACATTCCCATTATCGTGATAATTATAAGAATCAGGTGTATCATGCTTGGTGTCAAGAGATAGCATGACAAGGGTGATGATATTTAACAAACAACCAAACATGACAAGAGATTGATAATAGTTTGGGTAAGTCATGACATAACATGAGGGCCTTCAATTGTCAAGTGATATACATGTGTTAAAAGGTAGCATGTAACTGACAGGTCTGAAGTAATGGCAATTGGTAACATGGAAGTAACTCAAAGTCCAACGACCACGAAGGGTCGGCCACGCATGGTATATGATGAAGAAACAAGCATATCATAAGCAAGGCACAAGCACAAGATGAAGCTACCATAATATAAGCAATTGTAGTGCAATACATGAATATGGAAATAAGAAGCGAAATACTCATCGACCGATGAAACGGGAAACTCAAATAGAGGCGAGACTACTCGCCTAAACCACCAATATGCCAAAGATCCAAAATCCACGGAAGCTCGGGATGCGCCACAAAACCTGATATAAATATGTAGAGAGAAGAGGAGAGAGAAGGAGAGAAGGTAAGATGATGTTTGTCAAGAGGCAAGTCAAGTAGTACCCAATATATGATGCAAGTCTAGAAGATAGGGTTCATATTCAAGAAAGAAATCAACTATGACAACAGCTAAAGTTAGTCGACTAGGGTGGAAGAGTAGTCGACTAATAGGGGGGTTAGTCGACTAGGAAGATGGGGTAGTCGACTAATACTGTGTTCCAGAGAGTTGGATTTCTGTTTCAGGAAAAGGTTAGTCGACTAGGGTCATATGGGTAGTCGACTAACAGACATGACAAGTCGACTAACAGTTATGTTAAGTCGACTAAATCTGAGATACAGAGAGTTAAGGTTTCTGGTTCAGGAAAGGTTAGTCGACTAGGGTCAAGGGTGTAGTCGACTAAGGGTCTCTAGTCGACTGGTAATTTGGTCTAGTCGACTAAAACTGTGTTTCCAGAAAGGTTACGTTTCAGCTAGGGTTTTCTAGTCGACTAATCTATAGGTCTAGTCGACTAATCGTCTGGAAACAGTAAACAGAACAGATTTTCTAGGGTTTGTGTTTGATGTCAAATAATCATGATTTGAAGACATAATTGAACATGATAGATAAACTTAAGTATACTAAGAATTAATCAAGCCTTGGTGATGAAAATTACTTACCAAAAGAGTGGTAGTGATGGAAGTTGTTGATGAAGAAGAAGATGGGGCTTTGGAGTTGTTGATGACCTTGTGGTGGTGGTTCCTATGGTGATGAAGGAGGAGGAAGATGACCTTGGTGATCTCTTGGGAGTTGGTGGTTGTTGTTGTGGTGATGGAGATGAAGAGGAGTTGAAGGAGGTTAGGGTTTTGGTGGAGAAGAGATGGTGGAGAGAAGAAAGGAAAAATGAAATAGAAATGTAAAGGAAAAGCATTTATATGTTTTGGATTTTATGAAGGAGATGCAAATCCAATGGAAGTGAGGGGGTTTTGTGTAAAAAGAAGGGGAGGTGAGGTGTCTCTCAAGTGGACACTTGGCCGGCCATGAGAGAGGGTGAGGTGGAGTGATAATAATGAGGAAGTAGGTGGGAGTTGGTGGAGTTTATGGAATTTTGAAAAATAGGAAAAGGCTTTGGTTAGTGGAGGAAGGAAAGAAATAAGGAAAAGGAAAAAGGAAAATAAATCATAATGAGAAGATGTTTTCTTGGGAAAGAAGATGAAAATAATGGAAGTGGCGGATTCCCGGGATTCAGTTGCGGATGCGGAAATCTTTCGGGAAAACACCGGAATCGTCCGAAATTCAAGTATCTCAGAACGACCCGAAATAATTACAAAAATCAAGAATATAATACTAAGTATCATAGTGAAATCCGTTTTAAGAAATACTTTATAGTTTTAAAACTAAAATCCCGGAATCAGTTACCTACCGACTCCGATGGAATTTTCATAAAATCATAAAATCCTCAGAAAAAGAATGTAGGTAGAAAATATGATTCTAAGGAATAAAGCCTAAAGGACCATCATGAAATTCTAAACTGTTTGTGAAATAAAAATCCAGGAATCGGTCAGCGGCACTGGCCGACACCGGTTTTGAAGACTTTCATTTTAATTCCAGAAAAATCTAGAAAATCATAGAAAATATATATTATTGGAAAATGATATTTAAACTAAATCGGTCAATTCTAATTATCAGAATGTCTAAATCGGGTAATACTCTAGGATCGGGCCTTCGGTTCAGACTAGGGCTGACTCCGAATCCACGAATCCAAATCCAAGACAAAACAGTCATATAAGGAATTCATAATACAGAATAAATACAGGAAACAAATCGAAAAATACGATCAAAAATCTGAATACGCAACTAAGTACGTATTCCGGGAACGGGGTATTACAATCCACCACCTTACAAAAAATTGCGTCCTCGCAATTTCGTTAAGGGGTAAATTGAATACAAAGGGGACAGCGGTGGAATTTATACCAATTAAGATATGAAGCACTAGAGGTAGGGCTCTCAAGTCGACTGAACAATAATCATCCTCCGCACTTCCGGCTGTATAATCTTCGAATAATGCTGAATAATACTGCTGATGTCGTGGCTGTGCAATAAATGAGCCAGAATACCGAAGATAAAGAAAACCCTGATAGTCCTGAGCATAATAAAGAAGGCCGATAATTAAGAATCCCGAATACCAGGCACCAATCACCCTGAATGATGTAGTAGAGAATGTAGAATATCCGTAGAGAATGCCGACTACTGTCTTCTGAAAGATAGCCAGATCAAGATCGATCTGGAGAATACCAAGCTTCATAGAATTCACCGAAGAGATCACATAATAGCTTCATGCAGAACCAGCCACTACCTTCCTAGTCTATCATATCTTAATGTTGGTATAAGGGCTTCATAAAACCAAAACAGGGAAAGGATAGGAGGAATTTGGAATCAAAGGAAGGATGGCCAAGAAATAGATAACTCTGCACTTGTAGTTGGAATGTATAACCAAGACTCAAGTATTCCAGTTGCAAATTTCATTACCATTAATTTGCCCTCTGGACGTACTGAGGAAGTTAGAGCCTAAGCTCTGATACCAACCTGTAACGCCCCGATCCCACGGATACGGGGACGTCACTGCGACGTATATACGTAGGTCAGAACTACCCTCCCGTATATACGCTAAGCATCAGTACAGACAAGAATCAGAGTACGGAAGCAAATGGTGCATTATACATTCCAACACATATATATACAACCACAGAGTTATCACCAGAGGTGATGAATATTACAATAATAATACATCACAGATATGCGCAAATGCGAGAGTACAAAAGATATACATATGTGAATGGTACAAAAGGGAGCTCACATACAGGTATACAAGGAAAAGTACAAGAGTAAATAGAAATAGGGCACTCACGAGTTTGCTAAGAGGAAACTCGAGAGGCATACAGGGGGCCTGGAAGGATGTGGCTCTGGACGGTCGGCTGGAGATCCACGCTACCCCTGCGCCACTCTGAGCAGTAACGGGGGAAATCCATACGCTCCAAGCTCCAAAACCTGGACATGAGAATCCAGGGGAGTCAGTGAAACTCCCCAGGCGAGTATGATATAATGCCAGGTGGCGAGCCAGGATGAGTACGAGTGTCAAGTACAGAAGACAGGAGGGTTAGAACACAAATGAAGTATATAAGAAATGATATCAAGTAAGAAATACTCAGGAGGCAGATAGGTTAGGGCAGGCATGAACAGGTATGGCATAATAATCATAAAACAGGAAATCCGAATAAAACCAATACAACAAATATGGTAAGGCACATCACAGATTCATAGCCGTTTAAGTTGCAGGCTTTAGTATGCGTCCCATTCCACATACCTCTACTTACAACTTAAAGAGCCGATTATTATAACACTTTATTATTACTCGTCTTACCCTGATATCTAGCTATGTGAACTAGCGTCCTAACGCACATAGATCCATATCCGAGTAAAGCAAGGTTGTTATTGGAAATAGATGGAGAACTGATAGAGCTTCTTATAGTAGTTTCCATACACCTGGAACCAGTTTGGAGGCCCAAAGTCCCCCTAACACTAATCTCCTGTGGGCCCTAAGTCCCACTAACACTTACCGCCAGTATTTTATTCCATTACTATAAGCAAGATATCATTCGGCATCCATCACTTCCTCCCATTCCCCATACAAGTTGTCCTTTTTATGGTTTATTAACATAATTATCAGATTAAGGGAATGAGCAGGATCATAACTGTAATACGTAACTGGAATCATAACAAGTAATCAGGTACTACATTCCCATTATCGTGATATTATAAGAATCAGGTGTATCATGCTTGGTGTCAAGAGATAGCATGACAAGGGTGATGATATTTAACAAACAACCAACATGACAAGAGATTGATAATAGTTTGGGTAAGTCATGACATAACATGAGGGCCTTCAATTGTCAAGTGATATACATGTGTTAAAAGGTAGCATGTAACTGACAGGTCTGAAGTAATGGCAATTGGTAACATGGAAGTAACTCAAAGTCCAACGACCACGAAGGGTCGGCCACGCATGGTATGATGAAGAAACAAGCATATCATAAGCAAGGCACAAGCACAAGATGAAGCTACCATAATATAAGCAATTGTAGTGCAATACATGAATATGGAAATAAGAAGCAAAATACTCATCGACCGATGAAACGAGAAACTCAAATAGAGGCGAGACTACTCGCCTAAACCACCAATATGCCAAAAGATCCAAAATCCACGGAAGCTCGGGATGCGCCACAAAACCTGATATAATATGTAGAGAGAAGAGGAGAGAGAAGGAGAGAAGGTAAGATGATGTTTGTCAAGAGGCAAGTCAAGTAGTACCAATATATGATGCAAGTCTAGAAGATAGGGTTCATATTCAAGAAAGAAATCAACTATGACAACAGCTAAAGTTAGTCGACTAGGGTGGAAGAGTAGTCGACTAATAGAGGGGTTAGTCGACTAGGAAGATGGGGTAGTCGACTAATACTGTGTTCCAGAGAGTTAGATTTCTGTTTCAGGAAAAGGTTAGTCGACTAGGGTCATATGGGTAGTCGACTAACAGACATGACAAGTCGACTAACAGTTATGTTAAGTCGACTAAATCTGAGATACAGAGAGTTAAGGTTTCTGGTTCAGGAAAGGTTAGTCGACTAGGGTCAAGGGTGTAGTCGACTAAGGGTCTCTAGTCGACTGGTAATTTGGTCTAGTCGACTAAAACTGTGTTTCCAGAAAGGTTACGTTTCAGCTAGGGTTTTCTAGTCGACTAATCTATAGGTCTAGTCGACTAATCGTCTTGAAACAGTAAACAGAACAGATTTTCTAGGGTTTGTGTTTGATGTCAAATAATCATGATTTGAAGACATAATTGAACATGATAGATAAACTTAAGTATACTAAGAATTAATCAAGCCTTGGTGATGAAAATTACTTACCAAAAAGAGTGGTAGTGATGGAAGTTGTTGATGAAGAAGAAGATGGGGCTTTGGAGTTGTTGATGACCTTGTGGTGGTGGTTCCTATGGTGATGAAGGAGGAGGAAGATGACCTTGGTGATCTCTTGGGAGTTGGTGGTTGTTGTTGTGGTGATGGAGATGAAGAGGAGTTGAAGGAGGTTAGGGTTTTGGTGGAGAAGAGATGGTGGAGAGAAGAAAGGAAAAATGAAATAGAAATGTAAAGGAAAAGCATTTATATGTTTTGGATTTTATGAAGGAGATGCAAATCCAATGGAAGTGAGGGGGTTTTGTGTAAAAAGAAGGGGAGGTGAGGTGTCTCTCAAGTGGACACTTGGCCGGCCATGAGAGAGGGTGAGGTGGAGTGATAATAATGAGGAAGTAGGTGGGAGTTGGTGGAGTTTATGGAATTTTGGAAAATAGGAAAAGGCTTTGGTTAGTGGAGGAAGGAAAGAAATAAAGGAAAAGGAAAAAGGAAAATAAATTATAATGAGAAGATGTTTTCTTGGGAAAGAAGATGAAAATAATGGAAGTGGCGGATTCCCGGGATTCAGTTGCGGATGCGGAAATCTTTCGGGAAAACACCGGAATCGTCCGAAATTCAAGTATCTCAGAACGACCCGAAATAATTACCAAAAATCAAGAATATAATACTAAGTATCATAGTGAAATCCGTTTTAAGAAATACTTTATAGTTTTAAAACTAAAAATCCCGGAATCAGTTACCTACGACTCCGATGAAATTTTCATAAAATCATAAAATCCTCAGAAAAAGAATGTAGGTAGAAAATATGATTCTAAGGAATAAAGCCTAAAGGACCATCATGAATTCCAAACTGTTTGTGAAATAAAAATTCAGGAATCGGTCAGCGGCACTGGCCGACACCGGTTTTGAAGACTTTCATTTTAATTCCAGAAAAATCTAGAAAATCATAGAAAATATATAATATTGGAAAATGATATTTAAAACTAAAATCGGTCAATTCTAATTATCAGAATGTCTAAATCGGGTAATACTCTAGGATCGGGCCTTCGGTTCAGACTAGGGCTGACTCCGAATCCACGAATCCAAATCCAAGACAAAACAGTCATATAAGGAATTCATAATACAGAATAAATACAGGAAACAAATCGAAAAATACGATCGAAAATCTGAATACGCAACTAAGTACGTATTCCGGGAACGGGGTATTACAA
>JAVJIF010015526.1:0-107712 GCA_038442645.1 Agave tequilana
TTTTTTCTTTTTTAATGATGACAAATGCAAATGCCTCCAGAAAGACTTTGAAACATAAAAGGAAAGTATTAGTGTATCGCCATAGTTGTAACATTTGTTGATAACCAATAACTAGAACAACATGCTACAATCTAAAACAAGTCTTGGTCTCAGGTGGGAAATCTCCCCTCTCTGTTCATATGGTGGAGAAACCTTGAAGCTATATGCCGCGAAGAACATTTCATGCACCAAGTGAAATTATGTTCTAGTTGGTCTGATTGCTTGGAAATTTCAGTTGACATGGCCATCTAGTTGTCTAGCTTCTATATATCCATGACCTGATGCAGTTTTTGGTTTCTCTTCATTGATTTCCACATGCACTTACTGCCTGTTCTTTCCTAATCTCTGTGTCCTGGATAGAGGGAGTTAAACAAAATAGTGTTTATAATCAGAACCAATTATCAAATTTTCATTTATTTCATTTGTTTATTTTCTTTTTCATGTGTCTTGTATGTGTGCAACTTTGATGTATTATGTGTTTAGTGTCTGGAGACGACAATTAGTTTGTGATTCATCAAAATGTAATTTATATTTGTTCTGCTGCTCTTTCTTTTCACTGGGAACTTGAAACAAGATTTGCTTGATGTTAGCAACCATGATTTCTGTTTGAGCTTGGATTGTGCTTAAGGCCATAGATCTGTCAAGTACCCATCTAAGGTGTTTAGAGTTAGAGACTGTTTGTGTGATTCATCAACAATTAAGAGGCTCAAACTTGGATCTCAAATTCATATTAAGGGACTGCTGTCTCCTTGTTTTCTACTGCTTATTAGGATCACGTGCTTTTCGTTATCCCTCCCGCTTTTTCTAGTACATGTTTTGTAGAACATCCACTATTTCAAGAAGAGAGAAAGGGACATATATAATTCATTCATCTCCTTCTTTAGGGTCCATTTTCTTTTATCTGAATCAAACTCAACCAGAACAACCAATCATTGCCTTCTCTCTATCTATTTTGAAGTTTTGGACACCATGTAGCCCGATTTTGTTGCGGACCTGAGTCAATGCAGACAGTAGGTGGGTTTTGGGTTGACGTTGAGTTCTGTGAATCTGAAGCTGGTTTAGATTTTATGCCTCTTTTAGTGTATCACTGGAAGTCAGCCTGAATAATATAGGCTGTCATCTATGAATCTGAATCTGAACCTGGCTGGGTCTAAGAATCAATGCTGAACAACATATGCGCTATCGGCTGGAGCTTATAAATCAATGCCATGCTAGCTGGGAGTCTGAACAAATTCAATCGTTGCCAGCCCAACAGAAGAAGTTAGATGTAGCACCTGTAGTTAAATACTGAAGTGGGTGGTTACATGAAAATTTAGTAGGTGTTGAAGTTTCTCTAATTTAGGGCAAGTTGCCGTGTGTCTGCTCAATGGTTTGTAGCACAGTTCATTCATGATAGTCTGCTAGAAGTAAAATATCTATCCGTTTTCAATAGGAATTCTAGTTCCCAGTGCTCCTATGTTATCGCAATGATATGCCATACAAATTTGTTGATGATAGTCATGAAAACGGTCTCACGAGTGCCATGCATATGCATTGCGAAGAGCGAGAAGATAAACATATAACACAGCTGACACAGCTGTTCTAGCTGACAAAATCATCAATCTTCTGCTGAAACTTTAAACAAAGTTGTGGGTGGTAGATAGTAAATGTGAAAAATTTTACGACTTGAGAAGGATGGTGTTTTGATGGGTGAGGGGCAAACGGGAGACCAATGGTCAAAGGAGTGTACAATGATGGCAGCTGCCTCCCTTTCTCCTGCAAAGAGAGGGGGAGAGGTCCCAAAAAGGGACATGTCCTATTCCTTTCACCACCCCTACTATTGTTTGTTTGTTGGATCCAATCCAAGAGCTGAGATGCCCTACTTCTTTTCCAAACCCAATATCCTGTCCTTGTCATCACACACACCATTAGATAGATTGGCTCAATTATAGCATTAGGTGCCCTTCCTCTTGCTTTCAAACAACACTGCCCAAAGAGATGGATGCATGAAGAGATAGGAAGAGGGGGGTGTCAGTGTCTTTTGACATGTTTAAAGGCTGGCCATTAATGGAGGAAGAGAAGGAATGGATATTGAGACAGCCAGGTCAGGGAAATGGGGAGATTCCACAGGTTGAACAGGGAGATTGGAGGGACATCAATCATTGGAAACCTTTGGAGATTTCATTTCAATTTTGGGGGTTCTTGGGTTGTTTTCAGAGTCTAAATGGTCCAGGCTTGTGTTTATTACTGTTTAGGGCCAAGCCTTGGAATGGATATATGAGCTGTTCCTTAAACTGTGGATTTGTAATGAATTAGTATTTCTCGATCCAAACAGAGATAACTCGCACGTGCGCGCACACGCAGAACAGTTGTGAGCGCTACTAGTGCAGTTGGGTCAGTCTGATCTTATATATAGTCACAGTGGAGATGCCAAGGGGTTGAATCATGTGGACAGGGCCATCAACGTCCCTACTTTCCCATAGATTTTGGGGTCGATGCTGGGCCACTCGACATTGTCTGCTTAATCTTTGGAAATCTGTACATTTTTTTTTTGAACAGACAAAGGTGGTGGTCCTGTAGCCAAACTCGTATGATCTAAAGCGTCCAGTAGTCTGAAAATAAGAGCTATTCAATGTTGAATTGATTGCTTGTTTTAGTATCAAACTGAGGTTCAGAATTAGTTCAGATTAATCAGGAGGAGACCAAAAAGTTGGAACCAGTGTGTGTAATAAGAGTAAGTAGGAATTAGGGAGGTAGTCAGCAAAAGACCACAGTCAAGTAGGGGATTTCTGATCAGTCTTGCTCTCTGATTGAAAACATTTTTGTCATTTCCATTAGATTTCAATGCTTCTCCTTTTTTGTGCTTATATCCTAGAGTAATGATCATCGTTACAATAAGAGCATTTCAAACTAGGGTTTATTGGAACTTAAGATCTAAACTCCAAAAATTGAAACTATGTTTCGTTTGACAACCATTTTGACAGTTACCCAAACTCTAGTAAAACTCTATAAAATCCCAAAATATGTGTTTGGCGACTGTTTTGGAGTTTCCAAAACCTCGATTTCATGTACAAATTTATCTTCAAAACCGGGTGGAAACTCTAAGGTTTGCATCTATATAAACCCCAGTTTCAATATGACTTAAACGAAACCTCGGTTTCGCAATCTTAGTTGCCATACTAGGCCTTAAAGACGACCACAGTCAAAGTAGGGACTTCTGATTAGCGTTGCTCATAGAAAATTTCATTCTGTTCACGTTCTTTTCATTTGTGTGGATTTCAACACTTCTCCTTTTTTAATGTTTATATCCTAGAGTAATCATCATTATCTTAAAAAGTATTTCATTTATCAAGGTGACCAACCTTCAATGGTAACCACGTATACCAACAAGGCGGTGTTCGAGACAATGGGTGGTCAATTTGATGGGGGGAAGAAGCAATATCCATAAGTTTTCATAGAGAGACCCCACAACTCTAGAAGAAGAAATAGAGAATGGATGCAAGAGGAGAAATATGGGAGAAACTATGAACAGACTCTGTTAAGTTTTTACAAAACAACCACACTCTAAACCAGGCCTCATTAGTTTTTTCCCCCCAAGCATGTGTGTTTCTAAATTTCAACTCACAAGGGAAAGGTTGCTTGTTTTGTGTATGCAGGTTGGTGGATCGATTAAAGGAAGGTACACAAAAAAAAGGTATCTGTATCAATCAATACATGTTATAAGTCTAGATTCTATGGACTGAAGAGTGAACATGAGTCAAAGAAGATGGTACATGAAGCAAAGGTGAAATGTGATGATTCTGATCCACAGGGGCTGGACTTTGAATTGATGCTACAAGTGGGACGACAAATAATGCATGGATGGGATCTGCCTGTTTAGAAAAGGCCGTTACAGGTTTTTTTTCTTCCAATTCTGTAGGCACTATTACAGTTTTTTCTTTCTGTAGGCTTTAAGATCTAATCTTGGACTGGATATACGGAGGATTGGATAATTCTGCATATTCTGTTGGGGAAGAAGTGTTTTAGTAGTCTCGAGTCATAAAAGAGTCGAAAGTTAGATCAAGGTGTTTCAGCTTAAACTTTTAGGTTAAAATGGTCCCCTTCCATATTTATGATTCATCCTCCTGTGCAAAGAGACCCAATGTACTCCTTAGTACCTTCGATGTGTGTTCATCCTCTTATGATGTCGAATTTTTTACACAAGAGTTCCATAGTATTTGATATACACCTTTTCTTTTACTTCTCTTTTTTTACTTTTGAATGAGGCCCCCCCTTGGGAACTTGCCTTGAATTTGTGAACTCTCCTTGAATTTGTGAGTTCTTTCATCTATAGGAAGAGTCTGTACCAACACTCTAATTCTCTTTTGATTGATATATGCCCTAAGAATTTGGTTCCTCCTCGTTCCAAAATTAACCTTAGATGAACTTGTCTAAATCCTATTACAAATTTTCGGGTAATATGCTGACAAACGAAAGAGTAAATTAAGGTGCCTCATTATTGATGTTTGGGTTGATATATGCAAACAAAGCCCTATGAGTTTCTATGAAGAAACAAATAGGCTCATGTATGAAGCACCTTTTAGGGAGTGTAATGTTGCACAAACTGGATCATGTATGAAGGACCTTTTGGGGTGCAATGTGTCACATGTAGTTGGTTTATGCGTAGTGCAACAAGAGATTTTCATGTCTCAGACAAACATATATCCAAGACTATATGTGATGGAGTTCGTTTATTAAATAATTGAAATCTTAATAGTTTTTAACTTTTCATTGTTTGTTTGATGTATTTAAATTTAAATTTTTGTTATTTATGTTAGTTGTTATGTAGTAAATGCAATACTTATGAGAACTATCTTTAATTGGAGTACATTTCCTATGGCGCGCGCGATGCAAAAACCAGCGAGGAACCCAATAGATGCAACAGAGAAGTCAACACGATAACAAGAACAAGAAATAAGAGTGAAAGCAAACACAAAATTTAACGAGGTTCGACAATTTGCCTACGTTCTTGGAGCAAATGACAGAGAGCTTTATTGATTCAACAACCAATACAAATTTGTACCTTGCATACAATTCAAGAGGGCTCTGCCCCTTTATCTATAGCCAAAGGGTCCTAGGATTTTAGGAAACCCCAATTGGATTCGTCTCCAATTTTGAAACAAAATCTGAATCCAGAAAGGAGAGACAGATCCGCGGCCAGATACGCCTGTCGGTCGACCGGGCGGTGGACCGACCCAAGCACCTGGTCGACCGGGCGGTCGACCATATTCAACCGAGAGTTTCATCATGTCAGTCGGTCGGCCGGCGGGCGATCGACCGTTCTCCTGCGTCAGTCGACCGGATGGTTAGCCGAGCTATCCCGTGCACTCACACCGGTCGATCGGGCGGTCGACAGACCCCTGCTTTGTTCACACCGGGCGACCGAGCGGTCGACCGGTTCTGCTGCTGGTCTGATATCAATCTCGTCTCTGTTCATGCGCCGTTCTTGCTCCTTTTTGGCTTCTGATCTCTTTCCATACTTCTCTCCATACAATTCTCCACCTTGGTGAAGATTTCTCAAATCTGAGCCATCTCATCATAGTACCTGTCGACTCGAAAGTGGCTGCACCAATGTGGTTGCATATGTACCCTACCCAAGAGATCAAGCCATCCGTACTTCATTTAAACGAGCTCCAACGAGCTCAAGCAACTGGAAAGATATGGAGCAACTCTTTATAATGTGTAAACTTTACTCCCGCCACCACCTTAGTAAGCTTATCTGCTAGATTCGCCTTTGTGTGAATCTTCAGTAACTCAATATCACCTTTATCAAGAATCTCTCGGATAAAGTGGAACCTAACATCTATGTGCTTCGTCCTTGCATGATGTACCTGGTTCTTCGCCAAATAGATAGCACTCATGCTATCACAATTAATTTTCAACAGATCCTGTTCAATCCCCAAGTCATTGAGCAATCCTTGAAGCCATATTGCTTCCTTCATAGCCTCCGTCATGGCCATGTACTCGGCCTTTGTAATAGACAGTGTAACAGTAAACTGTAGAATAGAGTGCCAACTCACCAGTGCTTGAAACAGTATAAACACATACCTCGTTGTAGACTGACATTTGTCAAGATCTCCTACATAATCAGAGAACATATCCGATACACTCCTGCTTACCTGTGGAATTCTTCTCGAATTCCAATCCAACATCTATGGTACCCTTAATGTACCATAAAATTCACTTTACTGCCTCCCAATGACCCTTTCTAGGATCATGCATGTATCTGCTAATCATTGAGACAGCTTGTGACAAGTTTGGTCTTGTACACACCATTGCATACATCAAACTACCAACTGCGCTGGCATACGACACACGAGTCATGTACTCACATTCTTCAACAATAGTTGGAGATATAGTGGCTTTTAACTTGAAATGAGGAACCATTGGTGTATTTACAGATTTCGTATCATCGTCGATGTTGCACCTCTGAAGTACCTTTTGCAAATATCCCTTTTGTGTCAAGCTCACCTTGTCACTCCTCCTCGGTCTCGCTCAATCTCCATGCCTAGCATCTTCTTCGCTTCACCAATATCCTTCATCTCGAACTCGGAAGACAAGTCTTTCTTCAATTTATTAATTGCGGATTTGTTTTTAAAAGCGATAAGTATATCATCTACATACAACATTAGATAGGTATTGTAGCACCCTATTCCCGGGATACGTACCCAGATACGTGTCCCAAAATTTCTTGACCGTATTATTCAGTTTTCTTCCTGTATGTGTTTTTGAGTTGTGATTACTTATATTATTATGTATCGGATCTGGATTCTCAGACCTAGAGTCAGCCCTGACCCAGATCGGAAACCCGATACCAGCCAGTAGCCCGATTTGACTTTCTGGTAGTCTGATTTGACCGATTTTTGTTTTAGAGACTGTTTTCTAATAGTTTAGATTTTTTCATAATTTTCTGAAATTTTCTAGAATTTTTCTGCAAAATCTCCAAAACTGGTGTCGGTCGGCATCGCTGACTGATTCCCAAATTTTTAGCTTTCAAATGGGATTGAATTTTTAAAAACGGCTTTCACGATACTTCTTAGAATTTCATTTTCTATCTAAGTACATTTTTTTGAGTTTTTTTTCTAATTTATCAAAATTTGATCGATTCTGGTGTCGGCGGGTATCGCCGAAAGATTCCAAGATTTTTAATTTGAAAAATACATTAAATTTTTCGAATTCAATTTCACCGAGTATCTTAAAATAATATTTGCTATTTTTGAGAATTTTTCGGAATGTTTCTGAAACAGTCGAATTTTCGCCTTATTAAAATAATAATATTTTTGTGACTATTCTTTTTTACTTTTTCTTTCTCTACTTCCCTACTTTGTATTTCCAGATATTATAATAAATAAATTATTTAATAATAAAATTTTTATACTATTTTATTTTCTTTTTCTTATTTTTTCCTTTTCTTTAATTTTCTTCCTTTTTTTCTTTCTTTTCTTTTCTTCTCCATTTGACTTTCCCCATCCCTGCTCCCAGCCGCCCGTCGCCTGCCACCTACAGCAGCAGGGCTGCTGTGTGCAACCCCCTCCCCTTCCCCAAAAATTCATCATTTCTTTTCCCTCCTCTTTCTCTATTTAACCTCCATTTTTCCTTTTCCTTTTCATTTCAAAATCTAAAAATCAAAACTTATTCTCCGATCTGTATGCTGAGGTATGTAGGATGGGACACATACCGACGTATACAAATCAGATGAGTCTTAATAACTTAATAATAACATACTCCTGATATATGACTAGCTATACTCTTGGTTTATACTGCTCACCACTTAGACATGTGCTATCTTGTAGGATTACTTAATTGCTTCCATGTTGTTTCATTATTATATTGTGAAGGCAAAGTCAGGTTACATAAACTCAGATTACAGTGACGTGAGGTATAAGGTATAAATATGAGGGTTTCCTTGTTTGGATTATTCCTTCGACGTAGTAATCCACTAATCTGTAATGTGAGCTTATATAACTGATTTCCTGTAGTTACTTTACTTACGGTCTTACTTTATGTTCTTATGTGCTTATGTTCACAGTACACCTTTCTTGTACACATGTACTTGATATGCACGCCATCTGGCTTTAGTATATGTACTCGCGGGTTGCATCCGACAACCCTGGATTCTCATGTCCAGATCCTGGAGTATGGACCATCATGATCTTTCTGTAGCTGATCAGAGTGTGCAGCGGATCCTCCCGTGGTGATTAGAGTGCAGCAGAAGCTCGGACATCGCCATAGTTCTTCCTCCCAGCTTTTCTCCTGTTTGGCTCTCGAGGTTCTTCTTGCTGCTCGTGAGCATCTCTCAGCTTTTACTATGTATATCCATTCATGTATTGTACTTTTATATCTTTTGGTGATGTAATATTCCTGTAATATTGTATCACTCTCTGTGATGACCATGTACTTGTACTATTTTGTATTGGAATATATATTATCACTATGCTTCCGCCTCTGATTCTTGCCTGTCCTAATGCTTAGCGTCTATACGTGAGGGTATTTCTGACCTGCGTATATACGTCGCAGTGACATCTCCGTACCCGCAGGATCGGGGCGCCACAGGGTGGTATCAGAGCTTAGGCTCTAACATCCTCAGTACAAGTAGTTGACAGATTAATGATGTATTAATCTGCAGCTGGAAAGCATGAGTCTTGAATATACATTCCAATCGCAAATACGGTGTTATCTATTCCTTCTTTGCAATCTTTTCCTTGAATCCTGAAACCCTTCTATTTTTTTCCTTTCAGCTTCTTCCCGTCATCCCTCAGATATGGAAGGACGGAGAACCCGTAAAGGTCCTGGAACTTCTCGTGACAGTTCATTGGAGATAGCGACAATATGATGAGGGTACTGCATGGCATGATGGAGAGTCAGCATCAGCAGACAGAGCTCCTGTGGTAAGCATTATGGACAACACCTAGAGAGCAGAGGCCTGGTAATTTATCCGATTTCAAGAAACTGCAGCAGGCTACATTTTCGGGTACTGAGAAGCCGTTAGACGTCGAGCAATGGCTGATTGATACTACAGATCTTCTAAAGGCAGCCCAGATTCCTGATGAAAACCAGGTGGAAATGGTCAAGATCCAGCTGAAGGATGTGCCAGAACCTGGTGGTTGGCAGAAGAACCAAGAATGGAGAGGCCTATTACTTGGGATCAGTTCTCGAAGGGTTTCTATGAGAGGTTCTTCCCTGCAACGGCTCAGAAAGAGATAGAGGAGCAGTTCATCAAGTTGCAGCAGTTGAACTGATCTGTGGATGAGTACGCTGCTGAATTTCTAAGACTCAGTCGATTTGCATCCTACATGGTGAGTGATGAGGAGAAGCGGGCCAGCAGATTTCAACAGGGGCTGAAGATGGATATCCAGATATTTCTTATCCCTCAGCAGCTTAAGACGTACTCTCAAGTTCTCTCTATTACCCGTAAGGTAGAGCGGGGACTGGAGAAGAAGGATAAGCACCTGATGCAGAACAAGTCAGTGAAGAGATTGATGGATGAAGAAGACCCGACCAGACCCAGTGATGGCCCGATAGTCAAGCGACCATTCCGACCTCCCCCTCAGCAGGCGATATGTGGATATTGCCTGAGGCCCGGACACATCCAGAGCAATTGTTGAAGGGCGAACGGGCTGTGTTTAGCATGTGGATCTGGTGATCATTCTTTAGGTGTTTGTCCGTTCAAGAGGATATGGAATGCTACCCCAGCACCTCTAGCACTTCCAGCACCACCGCTGGGAAAGAACCCCGAGCCAGTTGGCAGGAGGGCTCCACTCCCTCCCCAGCAGCGAGGAGCAAGAGTTGGAGTTGACCGTGGAAGAGGTCAGGCTTACAATTTGTCAGCAGGAGAAGCCGAGCCGTCAGTTGTGATAGCGGAAGGACAAGGAGCTCAGTACCCAGATCAAGAGCCTTGATGATGTCACTGTGATCGTTATTCCCCAATCTTTTGTGTTCTGAGATTGTAATCTCCCTTATCCTTTTCACTTTATCATATTATCATCATTGACTGTAATTTCTTCCATGTACATCTCCCTCCTTATACAAATTTCAAGGACGAAATTTTTGTTAGGTGGGTAGATTGTAGCACCCCATTCCCAAGATACGTACCCAGATACGTGTCTCAAAATTTTACGACCGTATTGTTCAGTTTTCTTCCTGTATGTGTTTTTGAGTTGTGATTACTTATATTATTATGTATCAGATCTAGATTCTCAGATCTAGAGTCAGCCCTGACCCGGACCGGGAACCCGACACCAGCCAGTAGCCCGATTTGACTTTCTGGTAGTCTGATTTGATCGATTTTAGTTTCAGAGATTATTTTCTAATAGTTCAGATTTTTCATGATTTTCTGAAATTTTCTAGAATTTTTCTGCAAAATCTCCAAAACTGGTGTCCGTCAGCTTCGCTGACTGATTCCCGTATTTTTAGCTTTCAAATGGGATTAAATTTTCAAAACGGCTTTCACGATATTTCTTAGAATTTCATTTCTATCTAAATTCATTTTTTTGAGATTTTTCTAAATTTATCAAATTTTGACCGATCTGGTGTCGGCCGTTATTGTCGGAAGATTTCAGGATTTTTAATTTAAAAATTACGTTGAATTTTTTGAATCCAATTTCACCGAGTATCTTAAAATAATATTTGCTATTTTTGAGAATTTTTCGGAACGTTTCTGAAACAGTTAAATTTTTGCCTTATTAAAATAATAATATTTTTCTGACGATTCTTTTCTTACTTTTTCTTTCTCTACTTTCCTACTTTGTACTTTCAGAAATTATAATAAATAATTATTTAATAATAAAATTTTTATACTATTTTTATTTTCTTTTTCTTATTTTTTCTTTTCTTTAATTTTTTTTTTTTTTTTCTTTTTTTTCTTTCTTTCTTTTCTTCCCCATTTGACTTTCCCATCCCTGCTCCCAGCCGCCCGCCGCCTGCCACCTGTAGTAGCAGGGCTGCTGTGTGCAGCCCCCTCCCCTTCCCCAAAATTCATCATTTCTTTTCCTCCTCTTTCTCTATTTAACCTCCATTTTTCCTTTTCCTTTTCATTTCAAAATCCAAAAATCAAAACTTACTCTCCGTTCTGTATGCTGAGGTATGTGGGATGGGACACATACCGACATATACAAATCAGATGAGTCTTAATAATTTAATAATAACATGCTCCTGATATATGACTAGCTATACTCTTGGTTTATACTGCTCACCACTTAGACATGTGCTATCTTATAGGATTACTTAATTGCTTCCATACTGTTTCATTATTATATTGTGAAGGCAAAGTCAGGTTACATAAAATCAGATTACAGTGACATGAGGTATAGGGTATATATATGAGGGTTTTCTTGTTTGGATTATTCCTTCGACGTATTAATCTACTGATCGGTAATGTGAGCTTATATAACTGATTTCCTGTAGTTACTTACTGTCTTACTTCATGTTCGTATGTGCTTATATTAACGGTACACCTTTCTTGTACACATGTACCTGATATGCATGCCCCTGGCTTTAGTATATGTACTCGCGGGTTGCATCGACAACCCTGAATTCTCATGTCCAGATCCTGGAGTCTGGACCATGGTGATCTTTCTGTAGCTGATCAGAGTGCGCAGCGAATCCTCCGTGGTGATTAGAGTGCAGCAAAAGCTCAGACATCACCATAGTTCTTCCTCCTAGTTTTTCTCCTGTTTAGCTCTCGAGGTTCCTCTTGCTGCTCGTGAGTATCTCTCAGCTTTTACTATTTATATCCATTCATGTATTGTACTTTTATATCTTTTGGTGATGTAATATTCCTGTAATATTGTATCACTCTCTGTGATGACCATGTGCTTGTACTATTTTGTATTAGAATGTATATTACCACTGTGCTTCCTCCTCTGATTCTTGCATGTACTAATGCTTAGCGTATATACGTGAGGTATTTCTGACCTGCGTATATACGTCACAGTGACGTCTCCGTACCCGCGAGGTCGGGGCGCCACAGGTGTACTCTCCTCCGGTAGCTTGTTGTAATACACACATGATCATAATGGCTGCGTGTGTACCTTTTTCCTCTGATGAAGCTGTCGAAGCGCTTGTACCACTGTTTAGGAGATTGTTTTAATCCATACAATGATTTATTCAGCTTGCATGCCATATTCTCTTTGCCTACAGTTTTGAACCCCATCGGCTGAGTCATATAGATCTCCTCATCAAGATCACCATGGAGAAAGGCGATTTTCACATCGAGCTGGTCAAGGTCCAACTCGTATTGTGCTACCAGTGCCAGCAAAATTCGAATTGATGAATGCTTTACAACGGGGGAGAATACCTCATTGTAGTCAATTCCTTCTCGTTGTGCATAGCCTTTCGCCACTAACCTGGCTTTGTAGCGTACAATATCTTCCTTGAGAGTTTTGGCCCAAAGGCCCATCACTCTAGTTTTGATGATGATTAACTCATGTAGTTATAGTACTAATGATCTTGTGTTTATTTAGTCTCAGATTTGTGATCAAGATCTTAGTAGGTGTGTAGCTTCAACAAAGGACTTAAAGTCAAGTTTTAGAGCTAGCAGGTTTGATTCAAGAGCCTATGCATCAAGATCACATCAAGTACTCAAGAGGAGTCTAGCTCTTTGGACCAAGCCAAGAAGATGAGAAGACTTCAAGTGAAGCCCTTCAAGATCAAGACTTGAGTCTAGGTTTGTTTTTATTAAGATTTTATTTTTAGATAAAATGTAAAGGATAGAATAGTTGGTTGATTGCTCAAGTATACCATATAATACACACTCTTGATTTATATGTGTTTTCATAAAAGAATTTTTACT
Source organism: Agave tequilana (assembly GCA_038442645.1). NCBI lineage: Eukaryota > Viridiplantae > Streptophyta > Magnoliopsida > Asparagales > Asparagaceae > Agave > Agave tequilana. The sequence continues at coordinate 12,848 of JAVJIF010015526.1, forward strand.
TTGGAAAATATAAAAGAGTTTTCATTTTGGAAAATACCGGTTTGATTTTTGATATTCAAAGTTTACATGTCTTTAACCAAAATCATGTTTAGTGAATATTGTCAAAAACATAGATATTTCATCATGTATGTGTAGTGGATCATATCCATACACTCTATGCTTTCAGAGTGTTTAAAATATCTTGTTTTTGCATTTGGAGAAGTTTTGAAAAAATCTATTTTGGAAAAATACGGTTTTTGTTTTTAGCTAAAATTTCTAAGTTACAAAAATAATTCAAATTGTTTGTAACATGTCTTGATTTTACTCAAACATGTTTGTTTATCAAAGTATAATACTGAAACTATTTTTGTAGATTTTTCGTGAATTTATGGGATTTTATTTTAAATTAAAAACCTAGTTTTAAATCCTTAATATTTAGTCTGCCAGGCTCTAGCGGTCGACCGACCGGTCGACCAGATCAGGAGCCGATCGATCGGACCGGTCGACTGAACGTGCACAAGAACGTGCACAGGCCTTGTCATTGGCCGGTCGACCGAACGGTAGACCGACTGAAGGCAACCCACTCTTGGGTTGCCCCGTCGACCGGGCGGTCGACCGGCCAGAGAGCCGTTGCTCTCTGGTTCAGGGCCCGGTTGACCGGGCGGTCGACCGGAAGACACAACAGTCAGTTTTTTGACCGTTAGCCGGTCGACCGGAAGGCCATTATTGGCCTAGTCAGCAGCCAACGGCTAGTTTTTGTTGGGGGCCTATATAAACCCCATTTGAGGGTTGTTTTAGCTAAAATTTGAGGAGAGTTTTAAACCTAGTTTTTCCCATCTATTTTAGAGTTTTCTCCACTTGTTTGAGAGCAAATATTTCCAATCAAAAGGGAAGTTTATCAAGAGAGTTTTCAAAGTGATTTCTTGAGTTTTTCTCCACCATTTCAATCCTAGTTTTCTCACATAACACTTGAGCTATCCATTGCTTTATCTACCTATAGGGATCTTTATTGTGAGAGGATTTTAGATGATCAAAGTGTTGTGATCACCAAAGTTCTACTTTGTACTTTGAGGAGGCAGACTTGCGGGTTCGCGGTGTTTCGAGTTCGTGTGTGAACTCTTTGTTTGAGGTGCGGCCTCGGCGAGCTAGTGGGCTTGCGGTATATTCTTGCAGGAACGAGTGAAGGGACTAGAGAGTCCAAAGAGCTTGTAGGTGTTGCGGCACCAAGTGATCTGGTGGGATCGATTTTAGTGGAAATCCTTCATAGTGTTGAAGGCGAGGACGTAGAGCACTCGAAGCTCGAAACAAATCTCTCGTATTTGCAATTGCTCTCTCTCTCTCTCTATCTCTTACTTGTTTATATCTTGCATGCTTATATTGCTTTCATCTTTATATGCTTGATATATATTGTGTGCTTAATTGTTATATGCTTGAGGATTGTTTGCTAACACTTGTATTCAACCAAGAGAGCCAACGCGGCACCTCAACTCTTATTTAGAGGAATCTTGAGGAGTTAATCCAGAGTCCTTCACGGGGAATCCGGCTACACTCTTGTGTTATACATGGTGTTTAGTTTAGAAGTTTTAATTCCGCATTATTGACCATTAGATTAGCTCATCACCTATTCACCCCCCTCTAGGTGATTTTCAATTGGTATCAGAGCCAAGTGCTCTTGATTTGGGTCTTATACCCTAGAGTTAAAGATCCTCATTCTTTAGCTAATCACAATATTTGTACACCCACCATGGATTTCATGTCACCTCTCACCTTTGACATTATTAACATCCAAACTTGGAAGGTTAAGATGTCTTTGTACCTCAAAGCCTTAGGGATTCATGTTTAGTTTGCCACTTTTAAAGATTCATATTGTTTAAATGACAAAAATATTGAGGCTAATGCAAAAGCCCTACATGCTTTAAGATCTACCCTAAATGATGATTATTTATCTAGGGTTGCTAATCTTGTTTCAGCTTTTGTAGTTTGGAACACAATTCTCTCCCTTGGCGAACAAGAACAATATTATGCGGGGAGCGACTCGGATGTTGGAAGTGATGCTTCCAACGTGTGCTACATGGTCCAAGGGGATAACTCCCTTGAGGTAACTACCAAATCCGAGGTAGAAGAAGATGTTGATATGTCTTATGATGAGCTTGAATCATTTTGTCAACAACTTTTAGAAAAATATGAATTGCTTAAAAAGGACAACAAGAAAATGAAAAACAAATTTGATGCTATGTTAAATGAAAAAGATTCTTTATAAGAAAATTGGAATGTTTTTCAAAAGAAAATGAAAATTTGAAAAATGAGAATGTTTCCTTGCTTTCTAAATTAAATGATTTTTGTGAAGGAAACACGACATTGAAAAATAAAATTGTTTTGATGGAAAAACAAAAAGAGATTGCTTTAAATGAAAACACTTCTTTAAAAAAAATGTTGAAAAGAAAAAGTAAATGTTTCTAAAAGAAAAAAATTATTGATCATGCTCTTCATGCCACAACCATTGATAAAAATGAAGTTAAATTTTTAAAAAATAAAATTGATTGTTTGAGCTCAACTTTGAGCAAATGTGCATTTAATCATAAAAGATTAAAATCTTTGTTTCAAAAGAAACAAGTTCCTCATGTTCATGCACATCATCCACATCATGCATATGCACACTTTGCACGTCACGTCACACTCATACACATGTGCATAGTAGAGTGTACAAGTGTACACATTGCGGCCGCAAAGGCCATTTAGCAAAGTTTTATTTTGATAAGATACATCATATTAATTTTGCTAATAAGAAAAATGTTTGGGTTCTATTAGATGCTAACCCCCGTAGACCCAAAAGAAAATGGGTACTAAAATCCCCACCTTGTGTTTTTGATGTAGGTGCGGGCTCTCACAAAACGTGAGAGGAATGGTGCCTTGATGGTGGATGCACATGAATTTGATGGACACACATTTGATGCACCGCTATCAAGGAGATTTGGTGGGACAACCACCATGTTTTGGAGAATTAGAGCATAGTTCTTTGTTTGATAACTATCTCTAAACTCCTATTTACATGCTTTTTACTTATATCACATTTTTAGCATGTTCATGTTTTATATTTGTGCCTCATGTGGTAAACACTTGTTTAAATGTAGTTTTTATCAAAACTTGGATATATACTTGTACAAGTAGTGAGCAACATTTGATTCATATACATTTGCACTTCATTGTTCATTTGTACTCACTATATGCACATGTATATCCTAGTTTTGATGATTTCCTTATTTATACTTGTTTTGCCTATTTTCATGTTTTACTTCATGTATATGCATTCAAATCTGATAAATATACATGTATACCCCTTGAGTCTCTTGCCTTCATGCAAATTATATTATGAACTCTTTTTATATTTGGGATATGTATGCATATTGTTAATTTTGAATAAAAACATACATATACCTAGAAGTTTATTTTTAAAAATGAAAAATAAAATCTTTATGATTTTCATGATTTTTTTTGATAAATGAGATTCATGTTTGTTGTGAGCTTTATTGATTATCTTTATGAAAAATGCTAATTACATGATTCTTGTACACTCACACTTTATTTGTTTATTCATGACTTTGTTTCATGATTATTTTTGAGCCTTATAGATTTCGAGTGTCAATTCTTGTTTTTTTAGTATGATTCATGAGATATATATAATTTGGTTTCATGTTTTGAAGGATCTTTAACTAGTTTTTCAAAAATTACTTTTAACTAGTTATTGTTCTTCATTTGGTAGTGATTTTCAATGCTAAAATATTTTCAAAATTATTTTCGAAAACCCCTACCCCTTTTAAGGGTGGACGGATGGGCGAGTATACCTTGTAAGCTTTATTAAAAATCCTTTATCTTGCGCATATAAATGGTGGTAGTTATGAGTTATATACTTGATTTACATTGTTATTTTTCAATTGGTATCTCAATTGATATTTATTTTGTATATACTCATATTTTGTTTTCTATATATGTATGCTTCATTTCAATTATATCAATTTCTATTGGTATTTTCTTTTCATACATATATATGATTTGTTTGTGCTTGATTATCAAGATATTTACATGTTTAAAGTACAAAGTATGTTTATGCTAAGCTTAATTCAATTCTTAATTTTCAATTAATTTCTCAATTGGTACTTTTTATATAAGCTTATGCATTATCTTCAATTGGTATTTTTTTTACAATTGGTATTTTTTATTGATATCAAAATGTACAATATGTTTCAATTGGTATCTATTGATCTATTTATTTCAATTGGTACCCATGAAAATTTATATTGGTATCAAAATTTCAATTAGTAAGATGTTTCAATTACAATTAAAATTCAAAATTTGTAATGTTTATTTACAATTGGTATCTTAAAATTTGATTCACTAAGATAACTCAAAATTTGTTTTATTGAGAAAATTCAAAATTTTGTTTTAATAAGAGATATTAAAAATGTTTTGATGTGTAGTGCCTATATGCAAGGGGAGCTTGACATCTCTTCTACATATAGATTCATGTTGAGTGTATCTTATATCGAGGAGCTTGACAACTCTTCTTTATGCGATACACGTATGTAGGGGGAGCTTCACATCTCCTCTTATGCATTGCATATTATGTGTTATGTGAATTAGGACCTGTCATCCCTTCTTCATGTAATGCGTATATGTAGGGAAGTTAACTTAGCGTCTTCCTCTTCATGAATGTATATCGCATATATCTCTTTATTGGTTGATTTGATTTCACCCCTTTATTAATTTTTGTTTCTGACAAAAAGGGGAGAACATTATTTTGTGTTTATTTTAACCCCTTTGTTGATGATTGACAAAAAGGGGAGAAGTATTTTATGCATGTTTTCCTTGCTTTATACATAAAGGGGGAGAAAGATTTCTTGTTTATGCATATTGTTTTATTTTGCAAAAAGGAGAAAAGAATTTGATGAGTTTTATGCTTGATTTGTATGTTTATCTCCTTATATTTGCATACATGTTTGTTTAGATTCATGTGCTTTATTGTCATATATATTTTGTTTATTGTAATGCATGAGTTAAGGGGGAGCTTATTTGAAGCTTTACTTTAATCCATGCATATATAACTCCATGAGTTTTGTCATCATCAAAAGGGGGAGATTGTTGGCCCAAAGGCCCATCACTCTAGTTTTGATGATGATTAACTCATGTAGTTATAGTACTAATGATCTTGTGTTTATTTAGTCTCAAATTTGTGATCAAGATATTAGTAGTGTGTAGCTTCAACAAAGACTTAAAGTCAAGTTTTGGAGCTAGCACGGTTTGATTCAAGAGCCTATGCATCAAGACCACATCAAGTACTCAAGAGGAGTCTAGCTCTTTGGATCAAGTTTGGACCAAGTCAAGAAGATGAGAAGACTTCAAATGAAGCCCTTCAAGATCAAGACTTGAGTCTAGGTTTATTTTTATTAAGATTTTATTTTTAGATAAAATGTAAATGATAGAATAGTTGGTGGATTACTCAAGTATACCATATACACACACACTCTTGATTTATATGCGTTTTCATAAAAGAATTTTTACTTTGAAAAAATACAAAAGAGTTTTTGAAAAATACCGGTTTGGTTTTTGGTATTCAAAGTTTACATGTCTTTAACCAAAACCATGTTTAGTGCTTATTGTCAAAAATATAGATATTTCATCATGTATGTGTAGTGGATCATATCCATACACTCTATACTTTCAAAGTAAATATCTTCTTTTTGTATTTGGAGAAGTTTTGAAAAAAAATCTATTTTGGAAAAATACGATTTTTGTTTTTAGCTAAAATTTCTAAGTTACAAAAAGTTCAAATTGTTTGTAACATGTCTTGATTTTACTCAACATATTTGTTTATCAAAGTATAATACTGAAACTATTTTTTAGATTTTTTGTTAATTTATGGGATTTTATTTTAAATTAAAAACCTAGTTTTTAATTCTTATATTTAGCCTGCAGGCTCTGGCGGTCGACCGACCCAGGAGCCGGTCGACCGGACGTGCACAAGAACGTGCACAGGCCGTGTCAGTTGGCCGGTCGACCGACTGAAGACAACCCACTCTCGGGTTGCCCCTGTCGACCGGGCGGTCGACCGCCAGAGAGCCGTTGCTCTCTGGTTCAGGGCCCGGTCGACCGGGCGGTCGACCGGAAGGCACAACGGTCAGTTTTTTCAGTCGACCGGCCAGTCGACCGGAAGGCCATTATTAGCCTAATCAGTAGCCAACAGCTAGTTTTTGTTGGGGGCCTATATAAACCCCATTTGAGGGCTGTTTTAACTAAGATTTGAGGAGAGTTTTAAACCTAGTTTTTCCCATCTATTTTAGAGTTTTCTTCACTTGTTTGAGAGCAAATATTTCCAATCAAAAGGGAAGTTTATCAAGAGTGTTTTCAAAGTGATTTCTTGAGTTTTCCTCCACCATTTCAATCCTAGTTTTCTCACACAACACTTGAGCTATCCATTACTATATCTACCTATAGGGATCTTTGTTGTGAGAGGATTTTAGGTGATCAAAGTGTTGTGATCACCAAAGTTCTACTTTATACTTTGAGGAGGCGGACTTGCGGGTTCGCGGTGTTTCGAGTTCGTGTGTGAACTCTTTGTTTGAGGTGCGGCCTTGGCGAGCTAGTGGGCTTGCAGTGTATTCTTGCGGGAACGAGTGAAAGGACTAGAGAGTCCAAAGAGCTTGTAGGTGTTGCGGCACCAAGTGATCCGGTGGGATCGATTTTAGTGGAAATCCTTCATAGTGTTGAAGGCGGGGACGTAGAGCAAGTGTGCTCGAACCTCGATACAAATCTCCCGTGTTTGCGATTGCTCTCTATCTCTTACTTGTTTATATCTTGCATGCTTATATTGCTTTCATCTTTATATGCTTTATATATATGTGTGCTTAATTGTTATATGTTTGGGATTGTTTGCTAACACTTTGTATTCAACCAAGAGAGCCAACGCGGCACCTCAACTCTTATTTAGAGGAATCTTAAGGAGTTAGTCCAGAGCCCTTCACGGGGAATCCGGCTACACTCTTGTGTTATACGTGATGTTTAGTTTAAGAAGTTTTAATTCCGCATTATTGACCATTAGATTAGCTCATCACCTATTCACCCCCTCTCTAGGTGATTTTCAGAGAGATCCCTGTTTCTTTGTATATACCCACTTACAACCAATTTTTTCTTTCCTTTGGGCAACTCTGTCAGTTCTCAAGTGTCATTCTTGTGTAGAGAAGTCATCTCTTCTTCTATGACTCCTTTCACATCTTCGATTCTGAACTGATTTCTGCTTCCCTATATGTAGACGAGATTGCCTCTTCAACGACTGGAGAGCATAGGCTACAACAATATTTGTAATGAGTCAACTTGGTTTACGTAGATTTCTTTTGGGTCTCCAACTGCAATGGATTCATGAACATCACACATAACCTGTTCTTGATCCTCATCATCATCAGCACCATGCTCGGCTACTTGATCACTATCATGTGTCACCTGGGTATGATCTCCAAAGATACTGACCTTTCTAGAGATAGTTGAGTAGCATCACTCTCTACCTGCTACGATATCTCTTTGGTCCTTTCAATCTCCACCTGCTGAGAGATTGTAGGCTTCAACATTGAAGACTCATCGAATGTGACATCTCTGCTGAGAACAAATTTCCTGTCATTAGGATCCCAGATCTTGTAGTCTTTTATTCCTCTCTTGAATCTTACGAACACTCCTTTCTTCACTCTCAGGTCTAACTTATCTTCTTTAGCATGGTAGTAGGCTGGACAACCAAATACCCTTAGCGAATCATAGTCCTGAGCGGCTTTCCCAGACCAAACCTCTAGAGGAGTTTAACCTCCTATCGCAGACGAAAGCAACCTGTTGACGAGATAGCAAGCATATGCCAAAGTATCAGTCCAAAAATTCTTTGGTAATCCGTATTGGATAACATACAACGGACCTTCTCTAGCAAAGTTCTGTTCAACCTTTCTGCTACCCCGTTCTGTTGCGGTGTTTCCCTCACTGTGAAGTGCCTGTCTATGCCCTCATCACGACATAGCTTTAGGTCTTATACTCACCTCTGTTATCTGACCGGAGGACCTTGATTTTCCTTCCCGTACTTCTTTCCAAAAAAATTTTTCACTCCACAAATAATTTTAGGACTTCCCCTTTGTGCTTCATGGTATATACCCAACATCGCCTAGAATACTTATCAATGAAAGTCACAAAGTTGTGGTTACATCTAATAGATGCAGTCTTGGTAGGTCCCCAAATGTCAGTGTGAATATAATCCAGAGTCCCCTCGATGCAGTGAGTCGCTGTGTCGAATTTCACCTTGATCTTTTTTCCGATGACAAAATGTTCATAGAAATCCAGTTTGCAGGTTCTGGTACCTTTCAATAGTCCTTACTTTACAAGAGCTTGTAAAGATTTTTTACCTGTGTGTCCGAGCCTCATATGTCTTAACCTGGTTGAGTCATCATCTGAATTAGTAGAGGTCGCCACCTATCCTGTAACAGTACTATCCTTCAAGTAGTAGAGATTATTCCGAAGGACGCCCTTCAGACCACCATTGAGCCTTTGGTCATCTTGAGAACTCCATCCTTTATTGATACTTCAAGACCCAATGTTTTCAAACCACTAACAAAGATAAGATTTCTCTTAAGTTGAGGTACATACCTCACTTCCTTCAATTCTCGTATCATCTCATCAAACATCTTGATCCAGATTGTTCCTATACCTTTCATGTTACATGGACAATCATCATCCATAACTATTGAACATCCATCAGCGTCTTGAAGCAGAAAATCAATCCCTGTTCGGGCAACACATAATATGTAGCTCCAATATCTAATAATCACTCAACATCTCCTGAGTAACCAACGATAGGAGTAGTATAGAGAAAGAGAATACCAATAAGTCTGAATCTGATCCACCTGCCTGTGAAGTACTGGCGTGAGTACTGACCACCTGTGCGAGATTTGCCTTAGTCTTTGACTCCTTCTTACCTTTAGCCTTTGGGCAATCACTTTCCAATGCTCTAGGTCTTTGCAGAAAGCGTACTGGTTCTTCTTCAGATCTCTGAAACCTGACCTGGAGTTTGATCTCTCGCAATCACCTTCGTCCTTCCTATATGAACCTCTGCCTCTTACTGCCAACGCCTATGCTGATGTACTCCCATGAGAAGACAATATATCTTGCCTCATTACTTCATAGTTTAGAAGAGCACCCGATACTTCATTTAGTTAAGTGTTTGTCTATCATTGATTAAAGTAAGAGTAAAGGTCTCATACTTTTCGTCCGGAAGAGAATTCAAAAGAATCACTGCCTTATCCTTTTCATCAATCTTGACATTCACATTAACTAGATCTGTAAGAAGTTTGGTGTAGTTTGTTTATGTGTTCATCAATGAAGAGTTCTTTCTTCATCTGGAAGCGATAAAACCTTCTCTTTAATTGCAGTCGCGACTCAATGCTCTTCATCAGATACTTCTTCTCAAGGATCTCCCACAACTGCCTAGTAGGTGTTTCATGTAACACATGATACTTGATGTCTTGTGTCAAACAAGACCTAATCAAACCATATGCTATCCGGTTCATCTTGTCTCACTCTTCTTTAGAAGAGGAATCACGCTTTTTCTTCAATCATAGTGTGTCTTCGAGGTTTGATGCCGTCAGTGTAACCATCAACTCACACCTCCACATGCCGAAGTTATTCTTGCCATCGAACTTCATCACATCAATCTTTAAAGGATGTGGGTTCATGGATTTCATCGTAAATGTACTATCTTCGGCCATCTTTCCAATGGTTTCCTCAAAGCAATGTGAAATTAAACGAGGTTAGATTAAACAAACTAGAAAAAGATAGGATTTTTACCTCAAAGTGAAACCCTAGAAGAGTTTTCGCAATGATCTAATCTACCGAATCTGATTCCTTGAGCAATGCAAATGCTGTTCTGAGATCGACACACGATCCCACAAACAGTCCCAATGCTGCTCCGAGATCGACACACGATCTCCTCCAAACAGCCACCAATGCTCTTGGAATTGACACACGATCCCACGACGAATCTGCGATGCTCTGATACCACTTGTTGCGCACGCAATACAACAACCAGCAAGGAACCCAATAGATGCAACAGAGAAGTACCACACGATAACAAGAATAAGAACAAACACAATACTTAACGAGGTTTGGCAATTTGTCTGCTTCCTCGGGGCAAGGAGAGAGAGCTTTATTGATTCAACACCATTACAAATTTGTACCTTGCATACAATTCAAGAGGGCTCTACTCCTTTATTTATAGTCAAAGAGTCCTAAGATTTTTAGGAAACCCCAATTGGATTCGTCTCCAATTCAGAAACAAAGTCCGAATCCAGAAAGGAAAGGCAGATCTGTGCCCAGATATGCCTGTTGGTCGACCGACCCAAGCGCCCGGTCGACTGGGCTTTTGACCGTATTCAACTGAGAGTCTCATTGTGTCAGTCAGTTGACCGGGCGGTCGATCGTTCTCTACGTCGGTCGACCGGGCGATCGACCGTGCTATCCTGTGCATGTTTGTGCACACCGGTCGATCGGGCGGTCGACCGGCCCCTGCTTTGTGTACATTGGTCGACCGGGCGGTCGACCGGTTCTGCTGCTGGTCTGATATCAACTCCGTATATGTTCATGCGCCATTCTTTCTCCTTTTTGGCTTCTGAGCTCCTCTGATCTCTTCTATACTTCTCTCTCCCTACGTTTCCTTCATTTTGTGAGTGAATTTCAATTGAATAAAATCTTGATCTACAATTATACTGCAATTTAACTGTGACTGAGTTCTTATACTAAACAAAGACCCAAACTCCCAAACTTGATTACTATAATACCCACATCAAGCTCTAAGGTTAGTTATATATACTATTTGTGATGATAAGACTAACTGACAACACAAATCCAAAATCCAAGTGGTGTCTTCCTTTGTTGATTTGAGAAGGCATAGAACCCAATTATATATTTAGAAGAAGAAAAAAATTCATCTCCTTGCTTCCTGATTTGAAAAATGTGAGAGAAGAAAGAAGAAAACCAAAGATGTGTGGAGCCCATCAATGGAGCTTGCCCATGCTTTGGGATATGACCACTTGTGAGGATCTTGACATGACTTGACATTCTCAACAAATCCAAACAGGCCAGCCTTGATTGATGATGATAATGATGATGATCCCCCCTCCCCCCCCACCCCCCCCCCCCCCCCCCCCCCCCCTCTCTCTCTCTCATCATCATCATCCTCCCTACCAAATCTTCCTCCTACCCACATATAGGACCCCCCCCCCTCTAATCAGCAGGCTTGCCCATCACACAACTATGGCCCCAGCTAGCCCCACTCTGTCTTCCTCTTGTTTGCTCATTGATGACATATTATTGTATGTTTGTGGACATTGCATCATGCTACACTTCAAAGAAACACATGAACACATCAAAAAAAAGATTAAAGTTTGTGATGAATGGACATGTGAGTGTAGTTTATCATCTAGGTTCTTTGTTCACTTAACTCACCTTGTCAGCCACATGTGCCCATAGTGTGGGCTTGTCTCCAGTATATGCCTTCTTTTGCACAATATATGACATATTTTCAGCATGTCTTTCACAGTATAATGGATTGCTTTCACAGTATAATGGATTGTGAACAATCTCCACTTGGTTTGCACACGAGTTCAACAATCCCTTTTGCATCTTCACATAGTAGTTAGTCATATTGTTAGTCGAATGTTTTCTCTTACCAATATGCCATGCAAACTATTGATCGAGATGATTCTTTTGCGTGTATTGTAGACTATTTTACCACGTGAGGCATCCTCCCGTCACGCATGACCTAAACGGTTCAAATTGTCACACCATGAGCTCTGATACCAGTTTGTATGCTCGTAGGGTATTCCATTATCAATAATTGGTGATCTATGCATCACACAACAGTACCATCTCATATTATTTGCAACACATTTGTTGTATGGCATAGTTTTTTTTAGAGCTCGTTTGTAGCTCAATCCAAAATCAACCCATGGGCTAATCTTTAGGTGCAAATTGCAATGGTGCCAATTGTTGGAAAAACTAATTAAAACATGAATCTTTGAGCTGAATTAAGGCATGATTCGTTGATAGAATCAACCAGATAATGGTTGGAGTGCGTTCTCCATCTATTGGGGATGAACGTGGTATATTTACATGTTTAATTCCGTTTTAGAATGAATAAGATATTCAAATCTAAAGTTTGCTTAATTCAAGAGTTAAAGTGACTAAAGGTAGCTAAAAACATTTACTCCCACATTGGATATGGGATGGACAATTGAAGTGTTTAAATAGAGAAAAATGGGAACAAGGATGTGCCCTTTGGTACTTGGAGTTTTCGCGTGCGATTAGGAGACACAATGTCCACATGCGCCGCTGAGATAAAAAGATATGCTTTCAAGAACGTAGAGGAGGTAGGATAGGCAGTTGGTCATATCTGGTATGGCCCGTATATGGGCGATTGTTGGAGTCGGCGGCGGCGACGGCTCTCCTAAGGTTCCATCATCCAGAATCCCTGGGGAAGAGGATCAAGTTGGCCCTTGCGAGAATAGCTTGATGCACTAACTATATCTTCCTTCAACCCTTTGCTTTGAGCGAAATGTGGCAAAAAGAAGGAAAATCCATGGACCGGGCCTAGCGCGCTGGGGCTCGGGTCCGGATCTGGGCGTGGGCTCCGATCCAACACAGGCCCGGCGCCAGGCTCGGGTCCGGATCTGGGCGTGTGGGTGTGGGCTCGGATCCAACACGGTTTGGTGCGACAGCGGGTCTCGACCCGCTCCACTATCGTCGCGTTGCGCTGCAACGGTTGGAACGAACCGCTGCAGCAGTTCTTGTCTGAACAGTTGCAACGGTTCAAACAGGAACCGTCGCAATTGTCTTGGACGGTTCTGCCCTCCAATGGGTTCCCAGGAGCGTTATAAATAGCGCTCATCTCCGTGAATTAAACACACAGCAAAAACGCAATTCTTATCTCCCTCTTTTTACACTGAAGATCAGATCTGAAAAGAGTCAAGATCAGATCTAAAAAGAGTCAACCTGAAAGAAGGCTTAGAAAATTCAACAAATTCTTAATAGAATTATTGTCTAAATCACTGTCTTCTTAAGACATTAATTCTTCTCACCCTTTTTCTCTACAGTGAATAATCCTCCAAAGTTAAGGTAAAAATATACTCCCTGAAATTTGTCTTAGTCCTGTTGCATTGAAACCCTGTGAAGGTACTGATTAACTACAGTTCGACCGTATGGTGATTTGGTAGTGCTATCCAAATACCGTGAAGGAGTGTTGTATCTTGAGAGACCAGCGTCCAGTAACCCGTTAGCACCGAACGGGGACGTAATTGTCTTAAGGAGATTCGCCAGATGCGTACCTCACTCCAATTGTTTTATAAGTGAACTAACGTTCTTTATATAGGGGTTATACTGAAATATTTATACTCATAAATATTACTGTATATTGAGACTGACTAATACTAGTCTAATTGATATTTAACTAAGGAAGGTAATTGAAAGGTGGTTCTTTAATTAAGAAATGTTCTACTGAACGGAAAACCTCTCACCTGATATTCACCGACCTGGCCAATTAGATCGGTGACATTGATTAGTTGTCAGACCTAATCCTGCACCTAACAACAATTAGTACACCAAAATCACATGGCCCCTGTCCTTTTTGCATTGAAAAATCCTTTGGGGTTGGTTAGTTTCTCAATCAAATTGTGGTCTATTGCATGACTCAAGCCCACGCCCCACCATCTGAGCAAACATATATGTATGCATGTATGTATCAGATCTTCATGAATTCAGTTCATAAAAGTCTGGGTGAGTGTTTGAGGACCACTCAAAGTCTTGAGAGAGCTGCTTCTTTGAGTTCAGATTTGAAGCAAAATTTGCATTGCAACGCAAGTGGGTTTTATGTGGACCCAACCCAAGCTCACTTTGGACTTGGACTTGGACTTGGACTTGACCTGTAACTCTGACCAGATTGGAACATGTGAGAGAGACAGTAACTTCTGCTGGTAAACACTGTACCCACGTGCATCCATAGAAGTAGCTAGCTGCAGCATCAGTCTAGATTCAACTCTTTTGTTTGGGCTATATTCAGTTTCTGGCGTGCAATGTTTTTACTTATTTTCATACCCAAGAGACAAGTATGTAAGAATTAAAATACTTTATGCGGATAATATAAGCATGGATTTAGAATCAAAACATCTCAAGGGATTAAATATACACAATTAAACAATACATTTAATTCACCATACCTGAAGCCATTGGTGAAGAATAGATGAAGGTTGAAGAAGACCTCGATTCCTTCCTTTGATCCTGCAAACCCTAATGCAAATAACCTGTTTCTCTCTGTCTCTTTTTCCTTGCACAAAACTCTCAGGATTTCTTTTACTGATGGGTACGCAAAAATGAGCGAGAGGTTTTGTATTTCTTTGCAGGAGGAGAAAAGTGGGTCACACATTTGCAAATAAACCCTTGAAATAAAACCATCCATCATGGTACCCTTATATCTCAAGAGATTATATAAACTATATAAATGTGACTTAATATGGGCATCTTTAATATCAGTTAACCTTAATTAGGAATCCAATTAATTAACCAAGGTTAAGTGGGCCACCTTAACGTGAGATTAACATTCTCCCACTTGGACCACTAACCGATTAGGTTAAAACTTTAGAAAACAAATAAAAGAAAAGACTCATTTTCAAAACATTTTGACTCCATTGGATTTCATACTGAAAAACCTTGACACGTGATCACGAATTTTAAAAAAACAACTGATAAGCCCAAATATGAAATACTGTAATACTGCAATTAGCTTGGACCACCAATGCGAGTCATAGCGGTTATACAACATCCACGTCATACTCCCTTCTATGTACCACAACATTGATAACCCTTACTAATTGAGTCCATAACCAAAATGACCCCTGTAATTGTCTTGTTAAGACATTTCCTGTTTAACAAACATCCATACATAATATGTGCACACATAATTGGATAACAGGAAATACAGAAACAAACTTTTATTGCGCAATATTGTCAATTATACAAGTACCAAAACATACATTTACAGATTGCTCAAAAGACCCATTCTTACAACATGTTCCTTGAATGTCTTTGGAGGCAATCCCTTTTGTCATTGGATCAGCAACCATTAAAGTGGTACTTATATTTTCAATTGACACCTTCTGTTTCTGAACTCTTTCTCTAACCACCAAGTACTTAAGTTCCATGTGTCTGGAACCACTAGAATACTTTCCATTCTTAGAGAAGAAAACGGCTGCTGTATTGTCACAATATATCTTCAGCGGCCTGGCAATAGAGTCAACTACACCAAGTGCTGAGATAAAATTCCGTAACCATAATGCATGATTCGAGGCTTCAAAACAAGCTATGAACTCAGCCTCCATCATGGATGAAGCAGTGATAGACTGCTTTACACTCTTCCACGAGATTGCCCCACCTGCTAGCATGAATATGAAGCCTGAAGTAGACTTCCTGCTATCTGGGCAACCAGCAAAATCTGAGTCCGAATAGCCTATCACTTCCAACTGATCTGATCTCCTATATGTGAGCATATGGTCCTTCGTCCCTTGAAGATACCGCATTACCTTCTTAGCCAACTTCCAGTGCTCCATTCCTGGATTGCTCTGGTATCTTCCCAACATCCCAACAGCAAAACTGATATCTGGCCTGGTACAAGTGTGTGCATACATCAAGCTCCCAACTGCTGACGCATATGGAACTTTCTGCATTTGACCCTTTTCTAAGTCATTTCTGGGACACTGGCTCCCACTTAATGTGTCACCCTTCTGAATGGGTGCAGGACTGACTGAACACAACTCCATATGAAATCTTTCCAAGACTCGATTGATATAACCTTTCTGAGACAGTCCTAGCAATCCTCGAGATCTATCCCTAAAGATCTCTATGCCAATGACATAAGCTGCCTCACCCATATCAACCATCTGAAAGTTCTTGGTAAGATAACCTTTAGTTTCATACAGCAAACCAATATCACTACTGGCTAACAAGATATCATCCACATACAGAACCAGAAAAATAAACTTACTCCCACTGATCTTTAGATATATACACTGATCAACAGTGTTTTCTGTAAATCCAAAGAGGTAATGGTATCATTAAACTTTATATACCATTGCCTGGAAGCTTGTTTAAGTCCGTATATGGATTTCTTTAATTTGCAAGCCAAGTGTTCTTTACTTTTATTTGCGAACCCTTCAGGTTGCTCCATGTAAATTTCCTCATCTAAATCTCCATTTAGAAAAGCTGTTTTCACATCCATTTGATGTAACTCCAAATCATAATGAGCTACAAGTGCCATAATGATTCTAAGAGAGTCCTTCTTTGATACTGGAGAGAAGGTTTCTCTATAATCAATGCCTTCCTTCTGAGTGAAACCTTTGGCCACAAGTCTGGCCTTATATCGTTCGATATTGCCTTTAGAGTCGCGCTTGGTCTTAAAGACCCATTTACACCCGACTTTCTTACAGTTATTAGGCAATTCAACGAGATCCCAGACTTGGTTTTGGTCCATAGATTTCAACTCATCATTCATAGCATCAATCCATTTACTAGAATCATTGCATTCTATGGCTTGTGAAAATGAAACTAGATCTTTATTTATCCCAATATCATAATCAGATTCCTGTAGATACACCACATAATCATCTGAAATGGCAGATCTTCTTTCCCTTTGAGACCTCCTCAAAGCTGCCGGTTGTGGTGGTTCTACTATTTTTCAATGGCGATATCCTCATGAAGTGGTGAACCAATATCATTATGTTGTTCTGGTATCTCAACTTGATGATCAAGCTGAGGGACAACAATTTCTTGAAGGAAAGGTATTGGGATATTTACCCTTACCACTTCAAGATCTACTTTTCTTGTTCATC
This sequence comes from Agave tequilana, assembly GCA_038442645.1. Taxonomy (NCBI): domain Eukaryota; kingdom Viridiplantae; phylum Streptophyta; class Magnoliopsida; order Asparagales; family Asparagaceae; genus Agave; species Agave tequilana. Next base: position 29,776 of record JAVJIF010015526.1, read on the forward strand.
ACTCCCACTAATTTCACCATTCTCCAGGAATCTGGCATTACCAGTTTCAACAATTCTTGTACTATGGTTAGGGCAATAAAATTTGTACCCCTTAGACTTATCTGGATAACCAATGAAATACACAGATATTGTCCTTGAGTCTAATTTCTTTTCTTGTGGATTATATATTCTAGCCTCTGCTGGACAACCCCAAACATGTAAATGTCTTAAACTAGGTTTCCTACCAGTCCACAACTCGAAAGGAGTCGTTGGGACTGCCTTACTAGGAACTCTGTTTAAGATATACATAGCAGTCTTTAAGGCTTCATTCCACAATGAATTAGGTACATTAGAGAAGCTCATCATGCTCCTAACCATATCCATAAGTGTTCGGTTTCGCCTTTCAGCAACACCATTCTGCTGAGGCGTACCTGGCATTGTGTATTGAGCACAAATATCACGCTTTTCTAGAAATTTGGCAAATGGGCCAGGATGTTGTCCTAACTCATCATATCTACCATAAAACTCACCACCTCGATCTGATCTTATAATTTTAATTTTTCTATCTAATTGTCTCTCGACTTCTGTAAAGAACACCTCAAGGATGTCAACAGCCTGAGACTTTTCATGAATTAGATATACATAACCATAACGTGACAGATCATCTATAAAGGTAATGAAGTATCTCTCTCCCGTAAAATATGGAATGGAGAGTGGTCCGCAAATATCTGTATGAATTATTTCAAGAAGCTCTTTACTTCTTGTGGCACCTTTCTTAGTGTGTTTGGTTTGCTTTCCCTTTATGCAATCCACACACACATCAAAATCAGTGAAGTCTAGGTTATCTAAAATCCCATTCTTTACTAATCTTATAATTCTATCCCTGGAGATATGCCCCAGTCGTCTATGCCACAAGATTGAGGATTTTTCATTAATTAAGCCACGTTTAATACCAACATTCGAATGCAGAGATAATAAAGATTGTGCAAACTCATCATTCAATGAAATTTTATATAAACCATCACATAAAATTTCATGTCCAACCGAAATTGAATTATACATTAAACTGAGTTTTCCACAACTGAATAAAACAGAATATCCAAAACATCTAATTTGGATAATGACATTAAGTTCCTAGAAATCGAAGGTACATAAAAAGTATCTTCAAGATCCATCTGATGTCCCGTCTCTAAGATTAGTCGATAAGTACCAACATTCTCGACCTCCACTTTGAGACGGTTCCCCATAAAGACGAATCTCTCACTTTCCTTCGGTTTCCGGGTTGTAAGGAATCCCTGCATTGAATTAGTTTGTGAGTTGTGGCTCCAGAGTCAATCCACCAAGTATTAGAAGGAACTTCAGCAAGATTTGATTCATAACATACAAAAGAAAGATTCATACATTTCTTTTCGAATCAAGCTTTCCTCTTATTGCAGTCCTTCTTCACATGTCCTTTTCTGCCACAAAAGTAGCATTTGACAGTGAAAGGCTTTCCATGACCTTGGCTACTTTCCCCATGGTCATTCCCTTTCTTTGATGGAAACCTCTTACCTCTTCCATATTTACCCTTCTTATGGATAGCTCCTGAAGTTACTGCCAACACTGAGTGATGCCCTTCTTGCCTCAGCCTCACTTCCTCTTGTACACACATACCAGTTAGCTCATTTAGATTCCACTTATCCTTATGAGTGTTATAGTGAATCTTGAATGGCCCGAACTGAGGAGGAAGTGAGTTGAGGATGAACTGTACTAAGAAGGATTCTTCCACTTTCATTCCCAGTGATCCTAATTTAGCAGCCTTATCAGTCATATTAAGAATGTGTTGTTGAACTCCTCTATTACCATCATATTTCATGGTGGTAAGTTCAACCATAAGGGTGCCAGCTAATGACTTATCTGCAGACTTAAATCGGTCTTTAACAGCAGTTAATAGTTCAGATGCCTTATTAGTATGTGGGAGTGAAGTCTTGATGTTATTGGCTATGGTCATCTTGATGAACATGAGACTGAGTCTATTCGACCTTTCCCAAGCTTTGGCATGGCTAACCTGTTCTGCTGTACTTTCAGCAGTCACTTCATCAGGTTTCTCTACTAAAAAAGCCATGTCTAGGTCCAGAACACCCAGTGTAAATTGGACATGTTCAAACCACTCTGAGAAGTTTGTACCATCCAGGGCTGGAATGCTAATTGCATGAGTCTGAAGGGAAGTGGGGACGTTCACTGAAACAAATAGGACGTAGCTCACATTAATGCCTCGAATCAATACAAAAAACTTTAAATTTTAATGAAGATGAACTATTGATATCACTTTGATTTCTCCTTTGGGCGAAATCTAAGCATATCTAGTGTTCACTCTTTAGGTGAGACCTTTTATCACCTATGTAGGTCTAATATAATTTATGTTACTTAGATAGTAAGTCATGTTACCTTTGGGTATCCAATTCTACACCACTAAGTTACATAAATTACACTATTCTACTCCGGTTCATAATTATTTGAAAGAGACTTTCCTTTGGGCCAGTCCCAATCTCCTAACTAGAACCGCCATCGAGAATATTATTGTCTTTTATGTCATCCTCATTGACAAGTCTTTTATGTAGTTGTATATTCATAAGATTTACTAACAATAGGTCACTTTGGCAACTACTAAATCAATAAGCCATATGAATACAAACTAACCAATAATATTCTCTAATCCTTTTATTTGAGTAATGCCATAATACTTCAATACATTACTTGACCAACATCATCAATATTAACACAACAACTTTAATGTGTAACATACTTTAATGATTGATTATAAACAACCATTAGTCGACTACAAGGAAAGACTAGTCGACTTGGGTCAAGTCAAGTCGACTATACATTTAGGTCTAGTCGACTAGGGCAAGGAAAAGTTAGTCGACTATACCCATATAATTAGTCGACTACTAATTTTATCAGTCGACTTCACATATTATTAGTCGACTCCTGTTGGAAGGCAAACTCTCGGTTAAAAGTTAGTCGACTTGGCAAAATGGTTAGTCGACTATACACTTTACTAGTCGACTAATCAAAAATACAAGTCGACTCCTGTTAGAAACAGAGAGTTCTCAACTTTCGGGAAAATACTTAGTCGACTATAACATATGACTAGTCGACTAATAGTCGACGAAACAGTTATCAAATGGCAGTTCCTGTTCCGACGACTTAATCCAAAATTAGGGAAAATTAGGGTTTCTTAATCCTGAATTTTGATCCCTATTAATTGCATAATTAGAGGAATATGAACATAATATTAGGGCTATTAAATCCTCTACAAATTCTACAATTAAAATGATCAAAAATTGATTTTTGAACTGTTATCAAAAACCCTAATTTCCCATAATCCTTAATCCAAAATGTATTGATTCTAAAACACAGGCTCTGATACCAAATGTAAGAATTAAAATACTTTATGCGGATAATATAAGCATGGATCTACAATCAAAACATCTCAAGGGATTAAATATACACAATTAAACAATACATTTAATTCACCATACCTGAAGCCATTGGTGAAGAATAGATGAAGGTTGAAGAAGACCTCGATTCCTTCCTTTGATCCTGCAAACCCTAATGCAAATAACCTGCTTCTCTCTGTCTCCTTTTCCTTGCACAAAACTCTCAGGATTTCTTTTACTGATGGGTACGCAAAAATGAGCGAGAGGTTTTGTATTTCTTTGCAGGAGGAGAAAAGTGGGTCACACATTTACAAATAAACCCTTGAAATAAAACCATCCATCATGGTACCCTTATATCTCAAGAGATTATATAAACTATATAAATGTGACTTAATATGGGCATCTTTAATATCAGTTAACCTTAATTAGGAATCCAATTAATTAACCAACGTTAAGTGGGCCACCTTAACGTGAGATTAACAAAGTAAACATGTTTGTATCACGTCCTTCAAGAGTTTATTTTGACACACAGTGTATTTTCAATTTTTTTTTTTTTTTTCTAACAATAAAGGTAAGCAATCCAATCCGAAGAAACTACCATTACAGACATCAATAATAGAGAGACACTGAACAGGATATGTGGCAAATATTTGCTTCTCCGATAGCGATGTCACGTTCCAAACTTCTCACTAACAACACAATGCAGGCCAAGATAAGGGAAGACACACACACACATACTGCCCTTGTCTAGGGAACTACGTAGGCGCCACGCCGCGCTGACGTGGCACCGGCGGTGGCGACAGCCGATGGCCCTCATCGCGAGCCCTGGTCCTTTTCCGGACCCCCTTCGAGGGGGACGGGTGAATGTGAGTGACCCACCATGTGCTCCACAATCAGCCGCAGTGTGCCCGTAAGGGCCTCGGCACGTGGCTGTGCCGAGTCACCGGCCGCCTCGTGTTGCATGCGGTCGCCATGTGGTGCCGGCTGAAGGCGCCACGTGGCGATCCCGGCTAGATGACACACAAACATGTTATGTCCCGTGACACTGACCGCATGAGCCATGTGCGTCGGCATAGCACTTTGGTTCACAGTAATGCGTACGGGTTACAAGTTTAGTGATTATATGAAGAAAAAGTGCAACACATTGATTTTGTGTAAATTAGTGGTGGTATGGATTGGGTCTGAACTTAATGGCAACATAGGACCAACTCTAGCTCAACATATCAAGCATATCTCTTCACTATTTGATATGTGTGTGTGTGTACACACACACTTTGGTTTGTCTATTTGTTACCTTGTAATGTAACTCCTTTTACCTTTTCCAAAGCCAGTAGAGGCACAAAGTTACCCCATCTGCATTTCACTTGTGAGAAAATTTTAGTTACCATCTCTCTACATATTTGACAGCCTTCAAATTACTGTGTTTATTGTTTGTTTGTTTTTTCCTTTAGGGGATCTGAGGTGAATTCTTGATTGAGATCGATTGATACTTTTAGGGTAGAGAGTTCTGCATTAAGGTGTGCTAAGTGCAATATAACTTGAAGTATCAATCTACGTCCCATTCCTCTTCTGTCCCACATCATAGTTGTATAACGGTATAAAAATCGTCACTGACTTTTGATGAATAGTCTCAAATTAGATATGTCGCAGAAAACACATGATATATAATAATGCTAATAAACTATAGGGTTAATTTTTTTTTGGTAAATTTAGAGAGAGAGAGAGAGAGACAAACTTACAAAAACCCTTTCTTCCCCATTTGAAAACGACCCATAGAGGCTCTCTTCTCCATAAATTCATTGCTCCCCTCTCTCTCTCTCGCTCTCTCTCTCTCGTTTCCTTTGTATTAACCCAATCACGTGAAGGTGTGCGAGAGAGTCAAGTCAAAGATATTTGTTTCTTTAACCATGCATTTCATGAAAAATATTCTAATTTTAATATAGCATCCCTGTACTAAATTAAGCTATTTTTCTTTCTAATAAACTCAACTAGCTGACAGGATCAGCCAGTGTTTTCTGGTGTGCAAACTCAAGGCTTGTGGGGATCACATCGGAAGTAAAATAAATATCCGTAAAGTGTGTGTTTGGCTGCGAGGAAGTGGGTGGAAGTAAGAAAATGAAGAAGTATAATTGCTCACTTTCTTATCTATCCAAACATCAGAAAAGAAAAATGAGAAGATCTCTTTTCTTTTTCTCTTTTTTTCTTTTACACAATCACTTTCTCACTTTCAGGGTGCTACATTTAATTTTGTGGTCATATAAATCTCATTTGTAATTAATTTTAACTCAAAACAGTTAATTTTGTGCTCATGTAAATCTCACTTGCATTCTAATTACAATCTAATTTTTATTTTTTAAATTAATTTTTATTTTAATATTATTTTAACGGTCAACTTTGTGGTCAATTTTTTCACTTTCACTTTCACATTATCATCCAAATATCAGAAAAGACATAACATTTTCCAAATCACACTTCCCATCAACGTCTAAACACCAGAAAACTCACTAACCAATTCCCAAGTTCCAAAGGGACCTATTACTACTTCCTCGTTTCCTCACTTCCACCCCCTAACAGCCCCAAAGAGGTTTGAAACTGTGATCTTGAGGAGTATTATGCTCTAACTGACTCAGACCAATTGGTTAGATAACCACGATAGACAAATTAAGCTGATTGATAGCAAGTTATACAAAATATCTAAATGGCATCTCATTATTTCGCTGGGAGCAAAACTAACTACAAATATCTACCATCTAGAGAGTGACGATAACGAGTGAGACAAAACTTACATTGAAATTCTCATCATCATCCCTACAGTGCTGAGCTGAGTGGATATGTGTGGCTCATGCTCAAGCGAGGCAGTCACCCTATCAAAGCAAACGTAGGACCTAATCACACTCACCATCGAGAGCTATCTACCTATCTATCAATCAAAAACATCATCTTCTTGGTAAGCAACGATGCATCACAGACTGACAGCCAAAACGAAAGCCAAAAATTTCAACTCTCTTGGTGTTGGGACTTGGGAGCCAATCAACTTCAAACAAGGAAAGCCATTTCCCTTGTTCTTCTTCTTGCAAGTCAAAATGAAAATAGGACATGAGTTTGCCCAAGTGAAATGTTCATCTTGTTTCTTAATCCTGCTCGCTCCATTATAAGTTCAGGGTGTACAGATTCTAAATCTAATTAGCATTGTTCAGTGCAGAGGTAAACAAGCAAGTTTTTCACAATCTTTGATATATTAAAGAAAAATAATTTCCTTAGTTTTCGTTATTGGTTCAGATATTATAGGTTTATAAAAAGGATTTCAACATTTATAATGAAACCGAATTTAGCTAGGAATTTAAGAGGAAGGGTACAAGTGATTACGAAAAGTATTACTCCATTAGCAATAATCATTGGCATTAACACCAAAGAAAAGTGAAAAAAAAAGAAATATAAATAATAAAACTCGGAAAGGTGACATTGTCATGAAATGAAAGCATCCATCTAGGTGTTATGGGGCAGCTTGTGCAGCTGCTACAGTATTCTCTGGGATGGCTAACGGGACGAATCGGGTTGATTCGTCCCATTAGCTAAGCGAATCTGTTACGAGACGGGTTGAACCCGTCTCGTAGCGAATCCAAACGAGACGAATCAAGAAATCGGAGAACGAATCGGGTCTCTAGACCCGATTCGTTACACGGATTCGCCAGGACGAGTCCAACCCGTCTCGGATTTTAATATCATTTTATTTTTTTGAAAATTTCAAATTTACCCCAGCAGCATTTTTAGAGCCGTTAAGAGTTAAATAAAATAAAATAAATAAAATAGGGGTATGAAACTAATTTTTCCTGCACACATATAATAACATAGGACTTTTAAAAAACAAAAGAAAGAGGAGGGAGTGGAGAAAATTTTCCCCACCCGATTCGTCCCGTGCACGGGACGAATCTGACCCATCCCGTTTACGCGGGACGGGTCAATTCAAGTTGACCCGCCCCTTAACGAGGCGGGTCCCGGTTGACCCGCAACCCGTCCTGTGTAACCCAAACGGGTCGCACAGGACGGGGCGGGGCGGGGCAAAGCGCCCCCCCCCCCCCCCCCCCCCCCCCCCAACACACACACACACACACACACACACACACACAAAACAATTAGCCATCCCCAGTATTCTCCTTCGCAGAGAAGAAGTAAACACTAAAACCATATATAAAATTAATTTCATTTCCAAAGTCCACTCCTCAGGCTCAGTGTATGAACGAGGATAGTAGAATGGAACCAAGTGTGTTGGACAAAAGACAAAAGACAATAAGCATGTAGTAGGAGTGCAAGCCAGAATGAATAATGAGATCACAAAACAAATAATGAAATAATAAATACAATTTTCTTGGGCAAATACTACGTATTACACGCGCGCGCGCAGACATATATGTCCACACACAGCTTGACTATTTTTGAAAAGATTTGAACATGAAAATTTTTCACTCAAATTTAATACTACCGACATTTAAATATAAAATCACTCCGTTAAAGTTGGCCTGCATTATTTAAAATAATAAAAAATAAAAAAATTAAGTATTTTGTATTTTTCATATTCAGACACCAAGTAAGCACAAATGAACAGTCAAAAATAACATATTACTTAAATCTATAACTTTAGACATATAAATTCTCGATGTGACCATTTGATCATGATCTAAACATTTAAGAATCCCAACATACCAAATTTTGTTGGAGTTTAAATATTTTACGCTGTTAACTAATCAACTCACTATTTCAGCCGTTCATTTCACATTTACTTGATGAATAAGTAAAAAATATTCAAAACATCTGAATTTTTTTTTTAAGTATTTTTCACAGTGTAAATCGACTCGAACATAATGAACTTTGTATTTAAATGTCGTAACATTGAATTTGAGGGAGAATGATTCATGCTCAAATCTTTTCGGAAATAGCTAAATCTATTTCGTACATATATAATAACGCATTTCCATCACATCAAATACAAAATTGGTGGCCAATTTTTGAGTTCCAAATAAACCCTAATTCTGACCACCTAGTGAGTAATGGCAATGCCCCCCACATATCTCCATCCAAACCAACATAAAAACATAAATTAAAACTTAATTCCCATAATGGCATTATGGGCAGCACACATAAACATTTTTTTTCCCCTATAACAACAACTACCGAAACTAAAATCACGAGAGAGGAGACCTATGGGGAGCTCCCTTCCTCCTGTTGCTCAGTGAGAGCACAATCTGAGGGAAGAAGCCACCCCCCTTCTTCTTCCTATTCACAACCTCACATGGCTCCTCCCCTCTTCCCGAACTGCCCCCGCCCCCGCCCCCGCCGCTGCTTGAGCATCCCTGGTACTGCAGCGGGTCCTCCAGGATCGAGTTCGGGGTGATCTGGCCGTCGTCGTAGATGAGATCGTGGCCGTCCATCGAGAACGCAAGGTCCGACTCGTCGAACCGGAACAGGATGCTGGATATGTCCTCCCCCTGCGCCACCACATGATCCACCTGCACATTGGCGTTGCATGGCAAGTTTTAATTCACAAGACAATTGCCAATTATGTGCATGTTCCCAGAATGCACCCCCCCACCAGTGATGCCAGGGAGGGGCATTTTGGGAAGATTACCTTGCAGGAGAGGGAGCAGAAGTGGAAGGGCTCCTGGAGGAGCCTGTCACAGGTGAGGCAGATGTTGCCAGAGCCCTTGAAAGGCCTGGTGTTGGGCCTCTGCTTCAAGAACACAACTTTTGCGCTGTTTATAGTGTAGGACTGCAATTCATAAACACAAATTTTTATTTTTCTGAGAAACTCTGTAAACTCTCCATTCACGTACACGGTACCTGTACGAAGGAGCAGTCTATGAGCTTCTGTAGGTCCTCGAGCCGAACCACGTCATTGTACACGTACCTTCGTACCTGATCAATTTTCACAAATTTTCACAAAAGAATAGTAACTTATTTCCCCAATGCCCCCCGAAGCATCTTTATTAATACTAATAACTCGGGAACGGACATTGTCACCCTCAAAGGTAAAAAGGGTCTCTAAAAAAATTTAAAACTGTGTCATTATTTTTTTTTCCTAATTTCACCTACAGTGTGAAGTATAAAAAAAAAAAAAAAAAAATTTCTTCCTCCTCTTTCTTTCCTTCATCTCCCTTCTCCCAGAGGGGATGGAGGAGGAGGGTTCGCCGGAGGGGATGGGAGAGCAGGTTGGAGGAAGGGGGGGTTTGTCGGAGGAAGGGGATGGGGTTCGCTGGGGGAGGTGGTGGGGGGGTCGCCAGAGGGGGAAGGGGGGGTTCGTCGGTGGGTAGAGAGAGTCGCCGGCGATGGGGTGACCGGTGAGAGAGGAGAAGAAAAAAATAGCATTTTGACTATTTTAAAAAAAATTATGAGAGCATTTATCAATTTGAGAGTGCCTTAATCTACTGGGGGGGTCTTTACCAATGGTGGTAATATCCGCCCCCTGTTAACCCCCACGAGTCAAATTTGGTAAATTTATTTCCAAAATGCCCCCATGTAGCTTGCGTGAAACATTGTGTCAAATTCCCGGAATACCCCAGCTTCTTTTCTTCTTCATGTGATGACTGATGAGGTAATAATTTTTGGTGGCAGTGGTGAAAGAAAATCTGTCATTGGGCAATTATTAACGAGCTTTGACCAGTGTGAAACTTGTCTGGAATGAAAAGACTGTTTTACCCATCTGACAACAGTACTGGCAGGCAAAGGAGGCCGTTTACTGGAGGGCAGAGCAGTAACTTGTGGCGAAAAAAAAAAGGACGGTGAAAACGGCACGCCGACTTCATTTATTGAAAAAGTGATTTTATTTAAAATTGCAATAATTTAGAGAAAATTATTTAATTTTGAATTTGTGACTGGGCCAAGGTGTAAAAGAAAACGTTACCATTACTGGAGTAAACACTAAATTCTTTTCAAAAGTATGGAGGAAATTTTGAAAAAAGGTTAATCGGTAAAAAAAATAAAATAAATAGCAAAGCCGGTCGGGAGTTTACATGCAAGTATGCAACCATAAATTACTAGAATAAATCAATAAAAATAGCTGGAAAACATACTGTAGATTAGAAATTTAAGAAAATTTCAACCATTGACATAGTAACTATAACTTTCGGAAAAGAAAATTGAATCACAAAAGAAAAAAAAAATCAATTATAAAGCTGCGTGTGGCATGAGAAAAGGATGAGTAGAAACGAATTCAGAAAGAACTACTGTGAAATTGTTCTGTTTCTTCTTCTTCTTCTTCTTCTTCGTATTAGAGTAGCAATCCAATTATGAAAGAAAAAGGGGAAAAAAGAAAGATAATAAATTGATCACTAGAGAGAAATAAGAGTAACCCATGAGAGAAAATTCAAAATTCAAGCAACAACTCTCTCTAAGATTTGATTACAAAGAGAAAATTCACATGTTTACAGAACTCAAAAAAGCCTATACTTAAAAGGAAGAACTTATTAATTGTGAAACAAAACCAAGGCGATAAGGGATCAAGCCAGAACAATCATGTGAAATTCAAAATGAACCCAGCATATAATTTTTCCAAAAATCGGAGGAGAAAAGACTGAGAAGAGAATCAAACCTGAAGCAAAGGGTGAGATGGGTGCTGCGGGGCGCAGTGGGGGCAGATGCTGGTGCAGCAGTTGAGGCAGAAGATGTTCTTCTCGTTCTTCTTCTTCCTCGCGTGGGTCCCGCACCCCGCGAAGAAGGTCTCCTCCACCAGCCCCTCCAGCCACCCCGGCAACGCCGCCGCCTGCTGCTGCTTTTGCATCCTCCCCATCATCAATTACAAGCTCTCTCTCTCTCTCTCTCTCTCTCTCTCCCTCCCCCTCCCTCCCTCTCCCCCTCCCCCCCTTTTAAGGGAGAGAAGGAATAACTAACAGCTGCTGGGTATTTATGGCAGGATGATTGATGCTAGTACAATCCGCAGTGGCATAGTCAGGATTTCAAAGTTGGGGAGCATAAAATAACATGCAATAATATCAAAATTGTAAGGATATTTAATACTAAATAATAATGATTTTCTTTCTAAAATACTAGGAGAAAGGGAGGGGTCTCAAACTTGAAATCTCTCAACCAATATTCTATTGCATAAAAGTGATTGTTACAGTATGAAACTGTACATCCAACTCCAAAAGTATAACTTGCAAATCAAACTCCTTACATATTAAAGAAAACAAAATCCAATCACCTAAAACAAAAGTGAAATAAACTAACGATAATACCTTACAAACTGCCTCGACGCTTTGACATATTTTGAAACCGTTCCATGATTACATCATTACTAATAGTATCAAATACATCAGATTCGATATATGTTACCAAACAATCATTCGTACAGTTGATTAACACTTTCTCCTGTACTTGAACTTTCATTTGGTTTTGATTTTCTTATAAGAAATTTGTCCATTCCTACAAACATATCATATGTGTTCTCAATTTCATAGTTGTTATCTTATAATCCAAACATAAGCATAATGAAAATATGAAATTTACTATTGATAATCAATTCAATAACTTCAAGAAATAAAAAACACTTCAATTAGAAGCATGGTACTTACTATAAACTGTGTTTATGAATGGTAGACTCTTCTCCGCCTCCTAAAAGGAGATCCCTCTGCAAATAAAGTATGCAATGCAACATCAGTTTTCAAATTGCACAGACATTTCCAAAGAGTAGTCGACTACTATTGGGTATTAGTCGACTAGGTCAAGATAAGCTAAAGTGACAGGTTTCCGGATAACTGAACCAAGTCGACTACAACTTCTTTATAAGTCGACTAGTCCAGTGATGAGTCGACTAGGGGAAATGGGTTAGTCGACTACAAGGGTCTATTAGTCGACTATATATTCTGTCAAGTCGACTAATGGACAAACAGAGAGTTGGTATCAAGTGAGAAACAGAATTAGTCGACTACGGCTTTCGTCAAGTCGACTACATAACGTATTAGTCGACTAACAGGGACTATAAGTCGACTATATATCTATGACTTCCATGGCTGACAGCGGCGGAGTTTATAATTTTTTTATTGATGTAATTAAATGGCATCTAAGAGTTGAAGTTGATGAAGCGTCTGAAGGAGGTGATTGCGATGATGGAGCTTGCGCAGCCGACGGTGAGAGCGAGGGCGGTGACGGTGAGAGGGGGAGAGCCGAGGGCGATGATTGGAAGTATTTTTTTTTTTTTTACTTGATTGAAAATTTGGAAGTGTTTTGAGAAGACTAGAAGTCCAAGGATCTGAAACAAGATCTCCCCAAATTTCCTTGATAATCAAGAATCAGACTTAGACCTCAAAAAGCATAAAAAGAACAAATTGAGAGAATGAAAATTTTTACCTTAATTGGAGATTTGGGGGAAGAAATTCGAGTCTTCGACCACTACCAGTGCAAAAGCCACGAGCGAGATCAGAAACCCTAACCCTGGAGCCTGGATTTCAATTTTCAAGCGAGAACGAGCGGCGAGACTGGAGCCTAGATTTCAATTTTCAAGCGAGAACGAGCGGCGAGAGCAAAAAATAGGAGAGGCTGTTAGGCTTCAGCTCTCAGCCTCTTCCAAGTTATTTATTGGCTGGGTTAATACTTAATAATAGTAGATTAGTAGGGGGTTTTTTTCTTGCGGGCTCGGGGGGGCACGTGCCACCCTGTGCCACCCCCTGGCTCCGCCACTGTCCACAGGGACAACAGGGGCTAAATTGCAAATTCTCAAAAGATCAGGGGTTTTGAGACATTTATTTTTGTAATTTGTTTTGGGTTGTTTTTCGGCTGCCTGGCAGGAAAAAAGGCGGGAGTAGCGAGAAGAGAGGTCGCACTGCAGAGCAGACCCACTGCTCCTTTGTACAGTAGATGTGATTATCGGTCGGTTCGATATGATTTTTATTAATTTTTATAAAACTGAACCGAACTGAGTAGATTTAAAATCCGAACCGAACCGGCTCAGATCAATTTGATTTTTTGATTTTTTTTCGAACATGCTCATATATTTCCACTATTTTTTATATTTTTTTCACCATTATATTATCATCCTCTAATATTTTAATAACAAATATCCAATTCTCAAATTAGAAAGAAGAAAAATACCCTAACCTCAGTGTAAATTAAAAATTTCATGTTCTAAAATTTTTACACTGTATTTGAGTTCTTATTATCAAATCTCACATAATTATTACTGACTTCTTATGACAAGAATGTAAAAAAAAAAAAGTATTAATATAAATATTATTCTCAATTGTGATGAGTATACTTAACATAACTTTCACATGTTCAACATAAAAAAGATGGAATTATTAGAAGTAATGAGATAAAGTTCTACCACTTTTTGTTATGAACCACATGATTCAGTAAACGGAATTTGGGTGGAGTGATATATAGAAGTGAGAGATTCGGTTCGATTCGGTCGGGTTCGGGTTTCGGAACCTAAAACTGAAACCCGATCGAAGTAGAGCGGTTCGGTTCGATTTAGTTTGGGCTCGGGTTTCGATTGGTTATTTCGGCTATACCCAAACTCTGTTCACCCCTAATTTGTACTTTTTCTGTCCAAATGCCAAATTATATATATAAAGAGAGACTTGTGTCATTTCAGAAGGATTCGAGGTTGAATCCTTCTCACTCAAATACAACCCTACGACATCCGAATGGAAGATCTATTCAGTTGAAGTTGATCTATATTATTTCAAGTAATTAAAAATTAAAAATCATGTAATTTGAATACTTTTTGCCCATCCATTAAGCAGGCGCAACGGACGACCCAAATAGTGAGTTGGATAGTTTTACAGTATAAAATATTTAAAAATCTAAAAAAAATGGTATGTGAGGATTTTTAAGTGTTTAGATCATGATGAAATGGTCGGATCGAGAATTTGTATGTATAAAGAAATAGAATTAAGCAAAATACTAATTTTGACGGTTCATTTTACGCCTACTTGATGGATAGGCAAAAAGTATTCAAAATTCAGGATTTTTGATTTTTAGTTACTTGAAATAATGTAGATCAACTTCAACGAATGGATCTTCATTTGGATACCGTAGGGTTGTATTAAAGTGTTTTAATAAGAAAAATTCAGCCTCGAATTCTTTCGAAATGACACAAGTCGCTCTCTACAGACACAGATACACGCATAAAAAAACAAAAGGTTAGTAATAAATCAATAAAACAAGAAAATTAATGTTTAACTATGAAGAATTTTTCAAGTGCTAGTTCCCCGCTACTTGTCTCTTAGATACAGAGACGAATAATTCAGGTGGATAAGCGAAGAATTGTTTCTTAATTAAAGGGATGGGTTATTGTTTGCTTTGCTATTATTGATGTAAATGTGAATAAATATCTATAAATTTGTGTGTTTTGTTTTGTTTAGTATTATATTTTCAATTGGGCTTTGCTTCAAGATTCTTGTTTGTCTTTTCCGACTCTCTTTCTCTCTCGCGCCGCCGCCGTCGTTTCTAGCGGTTTTTTTTTTCTTTCTTTCTTGCTTCTGAAAAATGGATTTAATTTGAATGTTGTCATTATTTTTGCGGGAGCAGAACAAGGTAGGAGAAATGGACTTGGTATTAGCTTCAAATCACAGATTGCCACTAAAAGATATACATGTGTGCTGACGTATGATGGTATTCAATTATGCATGGGCTGAATTTAGGATGCGTAAACAAGATTAGTTGCATGATGGGCTTTTAGGCCCAATTAACCTGTCGCGGTTACACTAGCTCTACTCGGCAAGAGTCTACTCGGCCCAAACACATAAAATTTGTGTAACGAAGATTGACTCATCATTGCAACTGCATCTAATCCCTCGAGCATGCAGATGTTTTCCTCTGTCATAAAGAATGTAACATACATTCAAGTCAGTTAAGAGATCATCTCTACCAGTATAATGCGAAAATATGAAACACGATATAATTGATTCCATGAAGTCACAAGATCATCTCTACGAGTATAATGCGAGAGTATGAAACGCAATATGGGGCTGTTTGGTTGCAAGGAAGTGGGCGGAAGTAAGGAAATAGAGAAGTATAATTGCTCACTTTCCTATCTATCCAAACACCGAAAAAGGAAAATAAGAAAACCTATTTTCCTTTTATCTTTTCTCTTTTACACAACAATTTCCTCACTTCCAGAGTGCTACAGTTAATTTTGTGGTCATGTAAATCTCATTTGTAATAAATTGTAACATAAAACAGTTAATTTTTTGATCATGTAAATCTCACTTACATTCTAATTACAGTCTATTTTTAATTTTTCTTAATTAATTTTTATTTTAATATTATTTTACGGTCAACTTTGTGGTCAACTTTTTCACTTCCACTTTCACATTACCATCCAAATACCGAAAAAGACAAAATATTTTCCAAACCACACTTCCCAACAATATCCAAACACCGGAAAATTTACTAACCAATTCCCAAGTTCCAAAGGGAATTATTACTACTTCCTCAATTCCTCACTTCCTCACTTCCACCCTTAACCAAACAGGCCCATAATTGTTTCCATGAAGTCACTATTCATGAACTCAATGTATATAACAAGTTGGGCCCACCCCCATTCTGGGCTCCATTTCTCTCAATTTCATGGCTCCAACCCCCACATTTCACCTCACATTCAATCAAAACCCAACCTGGGGCAAAAAAAACTTTCAGCCCTCACTCACTCATTGCACCCAAAACCAAGCCAATGTTTTTTTCTGTGAAGAGGGCAGCACCCCTTCCATGTGAAGCACCAAGAGCTTGTTGCCCCTTTACTCAACTCAACCTAGTGGGGGAGGGAGAAAGAGAGACATCACAGGGATTTGACACGTGGTCAATCCTGTACCGTCAAATCCTCGCTCGACACATCACCACCTGGACATGGGAGGAATATGGCATATGGGTTTGATTTGATGTTTGGATTGGTAACCAAACTGTATATAAATAAACCCATGAGAGATGCTGACTCACACGGTGGTGATCTGACGTGGCATTTCTCGCTAATGCCACATCAGAAGCACACTCTTACCAGAAACACGAGCATGAACGAAACAAAATCTTACCTTCTGCAATACCCGGAATTTCATTGAAAAAAGTTTTTAACAATCAATCAGACTGACTATGATTCTACAGTTGTTTAGGGGTGGCAATTGGGTCGGGTCGACCCGACCCGATTACTGCTCGACCCATATAATAATCGGGTCGGGTCGACCCGACCCGATTATTATACGGGTCAAAAATTCAGACCCAGACCCGATCCATTCTTAGTCGGGTCGACCCGATCCGACCCATTTGACCCGATTATTAAATTTTAAATACAATTTCTTTACACTTTATTACCAAATTGTTGGGTTGTATGGTTAGTCATCACACTAAACTCTACACACTAGAGCCCACGAGTTCAAAATTGGTCTTACGCATATTTTTTGACAATTTGAATTAGGCGAAGGGGAGGAGGCGGGGGCGCCTCCTGAGGAAATCAAGGGGAGGAGGCCGAGGAGGAGAGAGAATAATCGGGTCTGGCGGGTCAAGTGGGTCTGGCGGGTTCGGGTCGACCCGCCCATTTAATAATCGGATCAGATGGGTCGACCCGATTACGACCCAACCGATTAGCCCAAACCCAGACCCGCTAATTTCGGGTCGGGTCGGGTCGGGTCTGGCGGGTCGCGACCCGTCTGCCACCCCTACAGTTGTTGTAGACAAAACCTGATATCGAGCAACCTAAACTACAGCTGGTCTGACTCAACCCAGATCGCCAACAGAAAACTCAGGATGACACATAAACCCTAACAAACACATCAATTCTGCATCGTTTGTTCTCCACAGCACACTCAAACTGATGAATTGTACTATAGATGTCTCAAAGCACAACAGTAACATAATAGAGATGCATAAACAATCACATTAAACCCTAAAATACCATCAAGAATCAGTACCACTGACAGAAAGTGCAAGCAGGAAGAAGTATTGCAAAAAGAACTTCTAATGAGGTAACACGGGAAATTAGAATCTGATGGTATGATTATGACTGAAGAATGCAAAGTTATCACAAATAAGTTCATACTGTTTCAAACTGTAGATATGGAAATAGACAACTCCAGCCCTCCCTCCATCTTTTCACCTAGGTGTAAAGTTTGATAGACATATTTCTCTCTATCCCATGACTTGAGATATTGAACTTCAAAAGCATAGACTAAAAAAAAAATCCCTGTAGCTTCTCCCATAATCACTTCACCACAGCCAAGTAAAAAGAAATGAAACCAATGTTTTATATAGTAGAACTTCGGAAACAGAATACGAAGAATACCTTTTATAGCGGAAGATGACCTATATTAGCTCCATGTCCAGGTGCCACGCCGCAATCAACATTTTAGAGCTAGAACTGGACCAGCAACTGTTCTAAATCTTGAAATAACTCGAATAAAACGTAACAGATAACCAGTTCCAAATAACCGAAATTCTTTACAGTGCCATCCTTTCGAGGAAATAGTGCATTTGCTGTATTCTCTTCACATGCCAGCAATCAAATTGTTCCGGGCTGAGAAACATCCCAGAGCTTAGGGGCAAAACATCACATCCCCAAAGGACAGTCCTATTCGTGTGAATCTTAGTCCTCTATTTGTGTACACAGCCATAACGGCTGCCTGGAGTCCAACTTCCCTCCATTTAGCTTTTGAAACCATTCTCTCTTTCGTGACCCAAGGGAGATGGGGCTGCTGCCATGTGAGAACACAAGATGATCACATGTTGCTCTTCCCACACACCACCTTCTATTTAGTTGAAGACAACCCGACATTTCAATACTTGACCCCTTGAAATGACACACGCATCTTTTTTTCCATTGAAATTAGACAGGCAAGGTACTTGAGCTCCTAGTGATGGGATACTCCCTTTTGCTAATTGATGCCCTTTCTTGTCCCAGCATACAATGGTGTAGTAACTAACGGACATGGAGTAACTTACCTCCCGCTAGATTTTGGTTTCCTTTTTTTTTTTTCTGGTGGTTGGTGGGTGGGGGTGTCGGGTTAGAGATGGCATTGAAAAAGAAGAGGAGAAAATGAAATGTTAGAATTTTTTTTTTTTAAATGGAAACGAAAATGTAAAGTCCTTGTTTGACTGAGACAGGATAAAGAAAAGTCTAAAAGGAAAAATGAAAAATTACTATTACTCTCGGATTTAGCAGTGACTTTTTGAAATAAGTAAACGGAAAGCTGATATTTAAACAATAGTGGAAAGGTATGTTTTCAGTTTATAGTTCTTCATATCAGCAGTGAGAGCACAAATTTCCTACAATGCCTATAGTCTGTAGCAATCCAATGACTAAATGAAATAGTTTTGAAATGTAACTAGTGTGTGACTCAGATCACGCAAGGAGCTAAAAATGAATTCAGGGCCCTGGCTGGTTGCCTGCAAAAAAAAATAATTTTGATGGTGTATCCAGTGCCTAAAAAAGCGCTATCATCAAGATCTGCGCTATCATCAAGATCTGCCTAGGCGTCCCTAAATCAAAGCAGCCTGAAGACCACCCACTTAAGCGACCACCTAGACCACCTTCCACAACATTAATTGAGTCGAAGTAATGGATAATGTGGGTACACGTTGGGAATGACATCCTTCTAGACGGAGAAAAGCCTGAAAATCTTTGTTTGCTGGGAAACTTGAACTCAATCTTTCTTTGTGTGAATGAAGTGAACTTGCATAAAGAGCTTTAAGGCTATTGTCAATTAAACTATTGATTGAAGATCGTAAATAATAGAGGCATGTTCGTTTTAGTTTCAATAAAGTAGAAACATCATGGAACCAAGGAGCATGTCGATGGGTTTAACACTAACGAAGGAACTGTTGCTCTGCTGCTTAAAACATACAAAAACTCAAAATACTCACTCTTCACTTTGCAAAGGTTCACTCTAAACTTTGCAAAGGTACTGTTGCATCTTATATTTATGAAAGACATGCCTAAGAAGTAGTTGTTCTATACATTTGAGCTATGAGATTCCTTGTATCCTGGCTTCACTCTGAAGTCAGGATCATTGATATCTGAAAATTGTACACATAGCATCCATGTGATTCTAAAGAGTAAAAACATGACTGCCATGATAAATGGGAAATCAAAAGCACGTTTAGATGCATCAAGGTTCACGGGCCAAGATTCGTCTGAATACAATTTGGAACTCCTTATCCCAGCAGGATGAAGTAAGTAATTTTTAGTTGGTTGTACTGTACAATAATATATTAATGCACACAAATAAGTACTTTATGAAAAAAATTTAATCACACCTAAGCTATGGACGAAGCACTAAGAATATAGACCATTGCTCAAGATAACATATTGAATAAGTAGTAGCATACTTAACTTCTCTTCTTATTTTCCCCTCCATAGAGTGCACTGGAAGCCCCATTTTCAAGGATTCTCACGCTGAACCTTTCTTCTCTTTTTCCCTCCCCCATTATATTCTACCCAAAAAATGAGCAACACCCAGAAACTGAGCAACTCTCAGATTAGCAGTTTGAATTCTTGAAGACTATATGTCTAACGAACTTCCTAGACTGGCATATTAAATATAAAATCTTGGACACATTTATTTTGTCTGTTTTTATAGGCATTTCCATAGAATATGGAATTTTCTCATTCAGCTGGTCATTTGCCTGTGTCCTGATTCTCCTGAAACCTTGACTGGGCAGAAATGCACAAATTTGAATTGGCTAATTGATGGGGATCACTCCAGTTACTATTTAATTGTCTGTTTTAATTTTTTTTTATTTAGTGTATTTTTTAGTCACACGTCGGTTGTGACGGGGAACTCTTTCTTGTAGGGGTCTATATAAGGTCAATTTTTGTAGTGTTTTAATTAGAGTATGATGAATTGAAATTAAACCCCTTTCGTTTAGCATGATGATTTGCTATTGAACCTGCTTTGCATGATGATTTGCTTAACAAATTTGAATCTCTTTGCATGTTGATGTGCGAGAGTGGATGAGAGATCATCTAAGTGCCGAGGCCCAAATTAATCAAAAGTTATCTTTATTTTCATTTTCAAATTAGTTGTGCATCAAATTAGTATAAGAGCTAAAATCCTGCCTATTTTTCCCAACAAAATCTTTCACTTCCACAAAACCCGAGCCTCCACCACAAAATTTCCAAAACCTTAGCCACAAAACCTAGATCCTTTTTCCCTCTCTTTCTCTTCTCTAGCTTCTCAAAAAAAAAGGAAAAAGAAAGAAAAGAAAAGAAATGGAAAAAGAAACTTTAAAGAAATGAAAATCCTCAAAATTTAAGAGGGGTTACTGTTCATCACCCCTAACCTCTCGTCTTCCTCACCACATCCCGTTGCCACCACCAGACTCCTCTGACGATGCCCAGATCGCTCCCCGTCATATCGTTATCACCGACATCTCCACCGTCTTCTCCCGCCGCCATCACTTCACCATTCGCTATCATCGCCATCCCTCACGTGCCCCCACTACACCACCAACATCACTATCGCCTTCAGCATCACCATCTTCTCCACCACCATCATCACCGACATCACTTCCTTCCCCAACGACATAATCATCGTCTTCAGATCACCGACCACCTCTCCACCGTGACCTTCAGATCTCACCTAGGCCTGTCAATGGGTCCGGTCCAGACCCGGACCCGACCCGTACCGATTAAGCGGGTATGGAAAGGGTTGCTCTGGACCCATACCCGTTTACCCGTATACCCGTATACCCAAGTATTAAATAGGATGGGTCTGATTTTACTTGAACCAGACCCGATTACCCATTTACCCATTTCAAAACATAAATATAAATAATACTAATAGAATTAAAACCCTCTCAAGACTCTATGAGTAAATGATCCCTTTGTGCTTTAAATGTTGAAGACTGTTGGTTGATTAAGGGGTGATTCTATTGTTGTGTTTTCCTAAATAAATTTGGGGGCCTTGCTTTAAATTTTTTTCTTTATTAGAGTCTTTCATCGAAAATTTTCCCTCTACCTCTTGCACCTAGTTGCATTTCATCTTTTATTGATATTAAAACATGCTTTCTTTTTCTTTACAAAATTTTTTTTTCCCTCTCTTCATGTGTTTTTGTTACTGTATTTGTTTATGTTTTTTTGTTATGGGTCTGGGTAAACGGGTCTGGACCCGCGGGTACAGCGGGTCCGGGTATGGAAACCCACCTTCTGGACCCGTGGGTAAACGAGACGGGTATGGTACCCTATTGGGTAAACGGGACCGGGTATGGTACCACGTGTACCGCCCCGAACCCGACCCATTGACAGGCCTAATCTCACCCCCTCTCTGCCGCCAAGTCCTCATCCTCAGAGATTGTCGACCTTGTCACCATCCTTTCATCGTCGTTCCTCCCCACCTACTGCATCACCTCGTCGACGGTTATCGCCGATCAGATCACCACCGTCAAAAGTCGCCGCCTAGTGGGCTCAGAACCCTTGCGAGATCTAGAGGGCAGAAGAAATAAAGCGGGTTGTGAGTTTAGTTCTCAAACCCAAACCCAATTCATTAGTGGGTTTAAGTTATCAAAACCCACAAAGGACCTGACCGGCGAGCCGTCACTGACGTCATCGGCTCACCGACTGGCGTCAGCGACTCAAAGTGAGCCGAGCCGTCAAGCCGACATCGAGCCTCCCGCTGACGTCAGCTGACGTCATCAAGTCGTGTTGACGTTAGCGGTTGCATTGTTGATGTCATCGGCTCGTCAGAGCCGTCACTGTTCACAGCAGTAGTATAGCGATCTTTTGGAGCCTGTTACAGGCCCGTTCGAAGTCCTATTCGAGTTCTGTCTGAAGCATTGGATTCGTGGCCGAGTCCCGGTGAAATTTTTTTCAACTTTTAGGTAGCAGATCCAGTCTCTACAAGCTCCTTTCTAGTGCCGATACATTTTCAGATCGCATTCCCGTAGCACCTCAGGCCCCGTTTTCAGGCCGACTCTAGCCATATTTGAGGCGTTGAGATCTTGGGGGTAACTTCTGAGTTGATTCTCTTCATAGGCTTTTATTTTGTGGTAAATATATAAATTGACTGTCATGACAAGTATGTTGAACAAGCTATGTTTGAGTTTGTCTCATTTTTTAGGGGTTTTGACGATCGTTATGAATATGAAGCTTGAAAAATCAATCTTGAAGGTTTCTTTAGTTATTTCTCCCTGACAACTGAGGGAAAATACCACTATGCCAGACTTAAGTTGGATGAAGAGGCTTATTATTGATGGAGAGATAACCATAAATTATGTTGATATTGATTTAGCTTGCAAGTCTTACTTTGTACTCGGCATGCTTCACCCATTTAATTCACCAAGGCTCGATTTCAGTGAGCTTAATGTTGAGCAAGAGCCCGGGTCTGAGATCCAACCAATCATCGAACCTTTCACTGCAAAAGTTGAGGTGGATCTAAAACCTTCAGTCATTGGCGAACCTGATGTTCTTGATGAGCCAGAGTCAGAAATTGTTGATGTGTTAATACCATTGCAAGAAGAAACTCTTTCTCGGCCAACAGAAGTACAAGAGCCTTTTGTGGAGATTTCTGTAAATCTCTCAGCAGAGCCTACTATAGAATTATTGCCATTTTCACCAGCTATGAGAGTTCCATTGTTCCTGAGATTGCCTGACACATATCACCCTTTGCAGATTTTTCAACAGCAAACTGAGTCACAAGAGAACACGTTTCTTATGATGCAGAGTACAATTGGTCCAGTCTTCACTGGAGATGATTTGCCTCGGCATACTGTATGTATCTTACTGAAGTTGCCATTAACTGCAATCGGTTTGTCCTGAAAGCCAATTTCACCTCCGCCACCGTGATTCATACATGATACGCGGATGCCAGTTGCACGACCTCCACCATGGCCTGGCCATGTTGATACGAGATATGATTCACTTCTACCCGGTCGTGTCTGCTATCTGTTATCACTGCATTCACCAGAGATGAATGATTTTACACCGAGAAGAATAATAGGGATCGCTCCGGTTACTATTTATCAGTCTATTTTTAAATTAGTTTTTATTTTATTTAGTGTAATTTTTTAAGTTCCACATCAATTGTGATAGGAAACTCTTTCTTGTAGGGGTCTATATAAGGCCAAACCTTACAGTGTTTTAATTAGACTATTATGGATTGAAATTAAACCCCTTTCGTTTAGCATGATGATTTGTTATTCAACCTGCTTTACGTGATGATTTGCTTAGTAATTTCTCTTTGCATGCTGATGTGCGAGAGTGGGTGAGAGATCACCTGGGTGCCGAGACCCGAATTAATCAAAAATTATCTTTATTTCCAATTTTCAAATTAGTTCTGCATCACTAATCTACTGATCATTTAATACCCCTAGAGGGTAATGACAATGTTTTGATGAGTAGCTTTACTCCTAGTTTTACCCATAAAAATCATCACATTGGCTTCTCTGAGACAAAACAAACCATATAGTTCAAGATATCAAATGATTAAGATAACGTCCTTGTATGGTTATACGGTAACTCCCATGAAAACATTTAAACTAGAAGCTGTCCAGTGTAATCTATGGCATAACCACAAAAGCATACAGCATTAGAAAAGAGTTCTACAAAACCAATAACCACCACCTTTTCTATCAAATTATTAAGAAAATAGGATAACAAGTTACCACCACTGACCCAAACTCTCCAGTCTCAGAAGTGAGTGATTCCAAGTTCATCCAAAATTTATTGCTGCGATGAAATATTCTTCAAGATAATTATGTGCTTACTCCTTCCTATTATGAGCAATGAAAGATATCAATATATATAGCAAGGCAAATACAACTGTCAACCAAATAGAGTATGCTCATTTAGATAGCATTAAAAACCTAAGCACATGTGTCCATTTGTTGCTAATCTAAATCAAAAGTTAGAATCCATAGTTATAGCAGGAAATCCTTTGAGTAAGCTACAGAGCTATCAGAGATACTAAGTTCAAATTGTGTAGGTTATGGTACCTCGGTAAGAATTAGCCATCTTAAGAGAACCAATGCCAATAAGTAATGATTAATATATAAAAGATGGTGACAAACCATACTATAGTCATGATCATTTATCTAACAAAATGGACAGGAACAAAAACTGTTACTACTTTATACATGGAGATGATAAAAGAAGAAAATATTCGAGGATAACTGGCTGGTACATTTTATGGTCTTGCAGTATCAAAATCCAATAAGTTTGCGTCCATGTCTGTTTAAGTTGGTTTTTTATGGTTTTGGAGTATCAACGGCATAAAAACTATTTTACCCTTGATGTGCTCTGCTAGTGACTTAGATTGCAACCCACAGCCAAAATGCCCACTCTCCCATCTATAGTTGCATATAGCAGAGAACAATAAAAAAAATTTTAGGTAAGTGCTAAGAGTTGTATAAACTATTAAAGAATAGAACAGACAGAAGGAAAAAAAAACAGAAATCATAAGATAAAATCAGAAATCATAAGATATAGATAGGAGGGGAAAAAACTCAGATATAATCAACTTATGACTCCCAGCTCTCCAATTCCACATGCTTAACAAAGCACAATTTCGTACAACTGTTTTGTTTCAGATGTGCTTGTAGTAAATAAGAACTGATACGAGTATTTACTTGTAGAGATTTTCCATAGTGCTCTTCAGTCGTGTAGGATCAGCGCCCACCATTTCAGCAGCCTTCTTTCCATCTTGAAAGAAGTGGAGTGTGGGCTGCAAATAATATTACCATCAGTACACTCCCACTAGAATAAATTAAATGTTTAAAAAGGAATCTCTGAGACTACTTGAAACAACATTAAAATAATGCTGAGTGCAGCCCCCCCCCCCACCCCCCGCATGCGCGCGCGCGCGCAGAGAGAGAGAGAGAGAGAGAGAGAGAGAGAGAGAGAGAGAGCAAAGCGTAACAGTTACTGAGAGTTTTCTAGGTATGCCTCCCCTCTTTTTTCCAAAGAGTACTATATAACTTCCACTCAAGTTAATTTGATGATGACACTCTTCTAGATACAGAATTCCTAAAAGAATACTTCAAATAACCAACTGCTAGTAACTGAGTTATTTCATTTTCTAATTAGGACTTTGGTACTTCACAATTATGATATTTTATCAGGCCGGGTTCATGTTGTGCTTAGCCAAGTCTAAGCACAGCTCGCACATGTTTACCTAGGCTACAGCCTAGGCACAGTATTGATGTAGAACTCTAGGCCTTCTACGGGTGGACCCATTCATACCTATTCAGTGATTCGTGCCCAAATTAAATTGACCAATTCATGCTTATTGAACAACTCCATGCATGCAAACCCTGTCTCTATACCTAGTTAGCAAATATCTACCCATCTGATAAAATAAGAATATCAAGACCTTGCTTCAAAGCCTACAATTACTGGGGAACATGAATTAGAAAGTTATTAGGAAAAGGTAACACTAGACAAAAATATTTATTACATTGCACTGAGTCTGGATTTGTGCCTCCATTAGTGCCTATACACTGGGCCTTAGAAAGTAAATTGCAGTAGGCTTAGGTTTGTGCTTGAATGATTAGGCCTATTTAGGCCTTAAAAAGTACACCTATGGGACCTTCTCAGGCTGGGCTATAAGTCAGGCCTGGGCAGAAGTTTATCCAAGACAGTCTGGGAGGAGAAAAAAAGGTTGAGACTTCAATTTGAAACCCAAACATGGCACAATGTCTGCTATTCAAGAAGCTCAGATATCAAAAATTTTCAGGCTGGCCCGATAGGCTGTGGACCAACCTGAACCCATTTCCAACCATTCACTCAAATCATGTTTTCCTCTGCATATACCTAGCATTTTTACAAAACACCTATCTGCCGTTATGTTTGGGATAGGTCTGAATCCTCTTTACAGAACCACTCTTGATGCATTGACTTTGCAGACCTTGCTCAGTTGAAACTGTGTTGAGTACGTTCTCGAGAAGTCAACTTTCTGGTTATGGGTATATGGACAGCACTTTTATTCATCTGCAGGAAAGGAAGCACAAAACAATATGTGTACAGCACAGGCTACTGGAAAACTAGCATGCAGCATGCTAGACAGTTATCCCTTAGTTAAGCCCTTACAATGATATACACAGTAAACATGAAAATGTTTACTCCAGTAACAGGACACAATCATATACTTGTCACGAGATCTTTCAGTAAATAACTGAAGCCAGTACACACTGTACAAAGATAAAGATTGTAATATGTTATGTTTACGTTCTTCTATAAAGCTAGGTGAAAGGATACAGCATGACACGAATATGCAGATAACATGATAAAAAACGGATGCATACATGGACATAGACTCTAATTCATACAACCACAAAAGGATAGGCCCACAATGATAAATCCTATATGTGGCAAGGCAAGACCAAGTTACATATACATTTCCAATGATTTTTTTAATTCTAGATAGCAAATACTGGTTTCTTATAATATGATTAAAAATATAATATAGACATATAAAAACACTACTTTTTTGATATATTTGAATTAATATGTACGATGGATCGTGACTTCAAATCCTTTTCCTATTCAGGAACTTAATGTCTCTCATGCATTATCTCAAGACATCCTAACTTTAGTGTGCTTTATTATCCTGATGTATTTTCAATAATAATTATAATCTTACATAGAAACTGAAATAAAATACACTTGGCACAAGCAATGCATAAATCTGATGATTGTCAAAAATTGCGTTCAAGTTGTACCTAACTAGTGGGCAAAATTAAAAGAACATTACAAAATTGAAAACAAGTTAGAAATGCATGCAAACATCCACGAGTAACCAAGAAGTGCCATTTTGCATACATGTGAGAGAGGAACATGACTTCCTTCACAGTAGAATTATAGAATCAAATATATCACCAATTTAATAATCAGTTCAAAACAACAACCATACCACAGAGGAAATCTGCAGGTTGCTCAATATGCTTCCCAGGCCCTCCTGAAAACCAATTATTATGTGATTTAGTTCAATAAAAAATTATTTACATAGTGATAGCATATTAAATGCAGAAAGCAACAGGACAGTGAATATTAAAAAACCAAACCAAGCTGCTTATGGTTTCACTTGGAATAACTAGTAACCGCTGGTTATGGGAGTAAAGATCCAGAAAAGAACTGCGGTCAAAATGAACTTTTGCCGCTGAATGACAATTATGTAACAAGTCTTTCTACACAAAGAATAAAACAGTTGTCTAGGTATTTAACACTCCATCTTCATTTGCATGATTATTTAAACAACTAATAAATAAAACTTGACATCTGCTAAAGTTTGTTTCTAATGTTTATTTATTTCACCATCAGCCTATCAGCATTGGTTGATACATAGTCCATTATTAAATCCTTTAGCCAAGACCACAGCCACTCACAAAGAAAAAAACAAAAAGAAACATAGAAAGAAGGAAAGAAAAACAACCTTGTGAATAGAAGAAAACGCTGCTAATAACTAGTGTTGACAAGTCATTATCAAAATAGAAAGTTATGATTCGAAATTATACTTGTTCTGTAAATGACCTGGAATGGACATGTGTCTTTTTAAGGAATGAAAAATGGCATATATAGGGAAGTGCCTGCAGACCTGGTCAATGTCAATTTTATATGTGGTGACATGTGGAAATTTCTTGCTCATCTCTTCAATTACAGGGGATAACATCCTGCCTACAAAAGATGAATAACAAAATGATGAAATTGAACAAGCAAGTAGAAATATAACAATATACGTTTTAAAGCTCACATTAACATGATGTGGAATTCTAATATATGTTTTAAAGTTCAACATTAACATGATGTTGCACAAAATTGAAACCAAACTGCAACAAAAAAGTACCTGCAAATAAAAATACACAAAAATAGAAATATGCAAAAGTTAAACACACAAACAATCCATATAAAAGCTATTATTTTCCTATGTGTTTTCAGCCACTTATTGCAGTGCCAATCAAAAGGGAGTGAGAAAAAGTATGCACAAATGTCAATATAGTCTAAAACAAAAGCAGTATTTCTCTATAAAGATAAAATGAAAGATAACTGTCATAAACTTACAGTTAGCAGTGCACCTTTGTTAGTTTTCTCTAAGCATGTTGAAAATGTCTAAAAAGATCACAAGTGAAGATAACTAAGCCTTGTTAACAACAAGTGCGTGCCGGGTCTTTTGGAAGTAAAATTATCAAAATTTAAAGTAATTGTAACATAGATAATCATTATTAAAAGATATGCTAAAAATATGACATCAAGGAAAGCACACATAAACACAAAACTAAAGGTCACTTTTAAAAATAATTGGGAAGGATATAAAGACTCAAATTAAAAGTGGGAAAGTGCCCAAGACATTAGCTATAAGTTACAACAGAATAAGAATAATTGCAAACCTATGTCAAGCATAAGAAATATATACCATGTATGCAAGAATGCAACTCAGAATTTTCAATAACTAAAGACAACAATTGCAAACACCACGTATTAGAGTAGTAAAAGTTACTTTTGTAATACTAGAAGGTTGTTTTGTAATTATGCACATTTCTATTCCTACTAGGCTATGTAATTTTCTATTCTATACAAATAAGGGAGACACCACTCATTTGGCCTTTGTCGTCTTCTCCCCACCATAGAAAAATTACTTTTGTACTGTGATTATGAAATTTTCCTACTTCTACAATGGCATATACTGTTTCTATTTTACATAAATAAGGAAGACACCCCTAATTTGAGGCGTGACATCTGCTCTCTACCATAAGTTCCATAACTCAATGCTTTCTTTGCAAAAATATATGAGATTATCTACATATTAGATAAAGGCAAACCATCTGACTGAACTTCAATCTCCTATTTAGCATGCACTGATGCACGTTGCCTTGTGTCCACTTTCAGAGATTTACTTATGGTGCATTTGCCAATTGCATCTTGTTTGGGTGCACCATGTTAGGTCCAGCTCAATCTTCTACGCCTAATGATGGACAAAACTGACATAAAAATGGGGGAAACCCTGATATTATTGTACAAACAACTTTCTTCTCAACATTAATTTTCTCATTTTTACTTATTCTCATATAATTTTAAATTTTCTGTACAGAAGTTCTCAAATAATTTCCTTGGATTTTGAATAAACAAAATTATATCCTATCAAATTATTTTACATCAATTGTGTTCCAGAAGTAGATGTTGATTATGTCCTCTAGTGTCATTGTATCCACTATCCTGAGAACTTGTTACTGATCTTAATCAATTGAGCAGTCTAAAGTTATTATCAAGTTCAATATTAAACTTAACATCCACTTGAGTAGAAACAATTGTTTAAAGTGAGTAAAAGATGTTTTGTTGAGGGTCCTACATTGACAAATTCTGAGATTTATATCTTTTTATATATTTTACCATTCCTCTTAGGGTTGGGAGTATCACTGTTCGAAATATCGGCCGAGTCGGATACGACGCGGCCGAGTCGTATCCGACTCGGCCACCTCTGATATGACTCGGAGGCCCGAGTCGACCGAAGGGCGCCGAGTCGACCCGGGTCGGGTCCGACTCGGACTCGACTCGGTCAACTCGGCCGAGTCGTTCACGACTCGGCCGAGTTTACCGAGTCGAGTCCGAGTCGGACCCGACCCGGGTCGACTCGGCGCCCGTGACGGGTCGATTAAAAGCGCTGAGGGGGAGAGAGAGAGATCAGATCTGATCTCTCTCTCTCTCGCTCGCCGTCCCCCAGCGTCGCCCTCGCCGTCCCCTCGCGTCGCCGCCGTTGTCGTCATCTTGCAGGTAATTCTCCCTCTCTCCATCTCTCCCTCTCAGTCTCTCTCTCTCCCCCTCTCCCTCTCTCTGTGCCTCTCTCCCTCTCTTTCTCCGTCTCTCCCGCAGCGGCTGTCTCTGTCTCTCTCTCTCTCCGTCTCTCTTTGTCTCTCTCTCTCCATCTCTCTTTGTCTCTCTCTCTGTCTCTCTCTCTCTCTCCGTCTCTCTCTGTCTCTCTCTCCGTCCGTCGGACTCTCCCTCTCCCTCTCAGTCTCTCTCTCTCTCTGTCGGACTCTCTCCTTCTCCCTCTCAGTCTCTCTCTCTCTCCCTCTGTCTCCATCTCTCTCTCCCTCTGTATCTCTCTCTCTGTCGGACTCTTTCTCCCTCTCTCCCTCTCAGTCTCTCTCTCTCTCAGTCTTTTTCTCTCTGTCTCTCTCTCTCTCTCTCTGTCCCTCTCTCCTCCTCTGTGTTTCCCTCTCTCTCTCCTCTGTCTCCGTCTCCCTCCCTCTCTCTGTTCCTCTCTCTCTCCCTCAGTTTAATTAATTTGCGTTTAATTTAATTTAATTTAGTTTAGTTAAGTTAATTTAAGTCAATTTAATTTAATAAAATTTTGTAATTATAATTAAGTTAGGTAATTTAATAATTTTATTGAAGTTAGGTAATTAAGTTAGTGTAGGTTAATCTAGTATAAACTAGTTTAGTTTAATTTAATTTAGTTTCATTTAATTGAGTTTAATTTAATTTAAATTAGTTTAGTTAACTTAATTTAGGTTAATTTAATTTAATAAAGTTTTGTAATTAAGTTAGGTAATTTAATAATTTTATTGAAGCTAGGTAATTAAGTTAGTGTTACTTAATCTAGCATAAACTAGTTTAGTTTAATTTAATTTAGTTTCATTTAATTGAGTTTAATTTAATGTTGTTTTAATTTAGTTAATTTAACAGATAATTTTTTAAATTTCAGTATGGCTCCAAAGCAACGCGATATTGGATGGGAACATGGTACCCCTGTTGGTGGAAATAAAAAACTTGTGAAGTGTAATTATTGTGGGAAACAAGTCCATGGTGGTATCACTAGATTAAAGCAGCATATAGCACATGTACCCGGTCAGGTGGAAGGATGCTTGTGAGTATCAAAAGAGGTATCTCAAATAATAAGACGACTTCTTTCTGAAGGTAGTAAAGAAAGAGCGGCCATAAAATCTAAAAAAAAGCGACTTATGAGATCTTTAAGTGAGGAAGATTTTTACGATGTGACCGAAGAAGATTCTGATAATGAAATTGAAGAAGTTGGTGGTTTAGAAGGAGTTGAAAGAAAACAACTAAAACAAGATATGAAAGAAAGTCGTGAAATGGCTTGGAGATCGGCAGAAGGAGTTGATATTGGTGGCAGTAATTCATAACCTTCGGGATCAGGGAGTAACCGTAAATTGCGTCAGAGTATGACTATGAGAGAAGCTGAAATTCCAGCTCGTGATATTGATCCTTACATGTTCCCAACAAAACAGAAATCAATCAAAAGTATGTTCTCAACTGAGAATATGAAAAAGGTTGGGAAATCTGTGGCGAAGTTCTTTCACTACAATGCAATACCATTCAATGCAGCTGATAGTGGTCCTTACTATCAAGTCATGATTAATACTATTGCGGAGGCAGGCCCAGGTGTAAAAGGCCCTACAAGGTATCAGATTGACAATCTATATTTAGAGGAGGAAATGAAAGAAATTGAAGTATATATTGCTTCAATAAAAATAAAATGGTCGCAGTATGGTTGCACGATCATGTGTGATGGATGGAGTTCTCATAATAGAAAGCCTATTGTTAATTTCATGATTTATTGTGATAGAAGTATGATCTACCATACTTCTGTTGATACCACTAATATCTCGAAGACTGCTGAGTATATATTCTCGCTAATGGATAAAGTTGTTGATGAAGTTGGTGAAGAAAATATCGTGCAAGTTGTAACAGATAATAAGGCAAGTTTCAAAGCAGCTGACCACATGTTGATGGAGAAGAGAAAACATTTGTTTTGGTCTCCCTGTGCAGCACATTGCATTGATTTGATACTTAAAGATATTGGCTCTTTGAAATCAGTCAAGGAGACATTGGATGATGCTAAGATGATCACATCATTCATTTACAATAACCTCAAAGTGGTGAATTTAATGAAGCTATTTACCAAAGATAGAGATTTGTTGAGACCAGGTATAACACGGTTTGCCACCGAGTTTATTTCTATTGAAAGCCTTATTCGCTATGAGCAAGATTTGAAAAGAATGTGTACGACTACCGAATGGCGTGAATTCAACAAGGAAAGGAGTAGAAGAAATGTGCGAGATAAGGTTTCTAATCTCATTCTGACTGACCGGTTTTGGAAGAAGGCAAGAGAGGTCCAAAACATTATGGATCCTCTTGTTAGAGTCTTGAAGATAGTGGACCAGGACAAGAAACCTACACTATCTATTATATATGAAGTTATGGATAGAACAAAATTGGCTATAAAGACATCAAATAAGAACTGGAAGAAGTACTGAGATATCATTGATAGAAGATGGGAGGGACAATTGTATAGACACTTGCATGCTGCTGGTAATTCATTTGCTTAGAATCATATTTATTGACTAGAAATTGAAACTGTCATATCATAACAATCGTGTGCTTACATTATTGCAGCATATTTTTTAAATCCAGCACTCCAATATTCAAAAAACTTTTCTACACATTCAGAAGTGAGAAATGGATTAAAGGAGGTCATTAAAAGATTGAAGCTAGATTTGAATAAACAAGCAAGAGCTATTAATGAGGTAGTAATAATTTATTTATTTCATTGATATAATGTTATGCAAATATTAACACTTGTGATGTGTATTCTCACAGATAAAATTATTTGTGGATGGAGTTGGAGAATTTAGAAGCTCACTAACTAGAAGAGCAGTGCAACAATCTCTTCCAGCTGATTGGTGGATTAATTATGGCGAAGAAGCTCCTAATCTGCAGAAAATTGCCATCAAAGTCTTAAGCCAAACATGTTCTTCATCAGGTTGTGAAAAAAATTGGAGCACGTGGTCGCTAATTCATACAAAATTGCGCAACCGGTTGGCAATGAAAAAGTTGCATAAACTAGTATTTGTGCATTACAATATGCGGTTGCGAGTAAGAAACTTGACATGCAAAAGCGACACTAATGATTATTACAACCCAATTGATTTGAACAATATTTTCAATGATGATGATATTTTGGATGAGTGGATTCGTGAGGGAGAACAGCCGATGTTACCACCAGATGACTTAGGTTGGTTAGATGAAGGTATTCGTCGTACTGACGAAAGTGGCGGTGATGATGGTGATGGCGGTGATGATGACAACGGTGATGATAATGGCGGTGATGGTGGTGGCGGCGATGGTGGTGAGGGTGATGGCGGCGATGATGGTGGTAATGGTGAAGAGACTCATGGTGTTGGTGGAAGCCAACGAGATGATGCTTTAACATGGGATTCAGAATATTATGCCACACAAGATACAGATCATGGAGGCCGGGCGGGGATTTCACAACAACGTAGGCATTTGGATCGGTTGGTCGAATTCAGTTCTAGCGATGATTATTCGAGTGGACATGATAACTACTCACATGGTCATCATAGTCTTGAAGGTCATTTACAGGGGTTGGGTTTGACATCTGGCCAATATTCTAGCACTGATTATTCTAGCACTGGTGAATACTCTACTAGCAGCACTGAATATCGAGGTTTTGGGTATTATCACCATGGAACTGATATTGCACAACCCCTACCGCCATATTACTCTGATAGTGGATCCTCTCGTAAATCATCTCAGCCTCACCCATAAACATATTATTATCCTTATGGAAACTATATGCCTAGTTTCTATACTTATCGTGGGGATGATGATAATGATGATTTTGTGCCTCCTCGTAATTCAATGTGGAAATGACTATATTAGCAGGTACTTATGAATTATTTTGTGCAATTTACTATATTATGCATGTATTTTGATATTTTTCTACCGACGACGCTTGTATTTATGCTTTCACGTTATGTTTTGAGTGTTAGGTGATATGTTTTGAATATGTGATGCATGAATTTTGATGTTTACATTTTTTTATGATTTGTCATGATTTTTTCATAATTTTTTTGGCGTTCTATGTAGCGTTTTGCGCGTATCGTCCGAGTCCGATCTGAGTCGCCGAGACCGATCCGTCTCGGTGCCAGCCGAGTCGGCGGCCGAGACCGAGACTTTGAATCATGGGGAGTATTGGCATGCTTCAGCCGTACAAGGTGGGAAGGTAAGCTCTCAAATTGTGTCAAAGCTCAACCTTCTGTGAGCATGTCTCTAGCAACCCTCAAGTACATCTCTAGCTCATAAAGCAACTTAAACATTGCACATAAATTTCAAACTCATTTATGTCCAAGGAACCAGAGTAGAGGCTAGTGAGCTAGAGATGAGTTAAAGAAAATTCCTAGGAGAGGGGGATAGTCATACTCTAGGCTACAGTCTATTGTAAGGGCAGTGTGGCCCAATGAACGTGAGGTGGTGAACCTCGCACTCTTGACCAAATGTCCATGGTGAGTAAACATAAAGACAATGTAGGGTTTCCAAAGAGGACATTAACAAAATTGTACACAAGGATTTTAAGTAGTATTGTAAAAAACAACCCACACAGTTCTTCTCTGAAGCCATTTAGTTAGACAAGTGCCAAGCAGTTCTAGGTACCATCCTATGGACCAAGACCCATCTAGCAGCTCTCTTTTCTTCAACACTGTTTTTAAGTGAGGAACAGAGAAAAGCAGTTAGATTTTACCCCAGGAAAAAATTGATGCGAAACGTGAATGGTGCGGAAGCAATAGATAAATTAACTCAAAGATACGCTTCACCAACAAGAAAGATCGTTGGTAGAAATTGAATTAAAATAGATAATATTAGATTATATTATGTTAATCATGCAAGTGCTTATCAATTTCAATGTTTAAAGAACTAATTAGAAACTTTTGTTTATGCAGAAAATTAAGTTTTATACGCAATAAAGAAGTCAAGCAATCACAATGGAGAAACAAAATCACTTGCTCATTTTTAATGTGGACAGAAGATCAAAATAGAAAACAGACTGGATGATGTAAATCTAAACTTGTAATTAAAGAGTTGATGTAATAAAAAAAAACCTGAGATGATTATAAATTTGATCTTAGGTTGCTTGTTGATTGTTGGTTGATCTCTAAACTCACGCATCTGAGAACAGGTACAGTCGACGAATACAATGTCATCGAGAAGTCGAGGCGCTTATGCAGACGAGACGCTTATGCAGATTAGGCCGAAGTTGCTGGATGCGTGACGATGGAGAGAGGGATTTGGCGACAGAATATTCGACAGAGATTTATTTGAGAGGAAGAAATTTAAAGGGAGATAGAGAGAGAATAGAGATAGATAAATTAATTACAGCTTCCCACCAATAATTGAGTGTAATAGGGCATCCCACCACTAATAGAGAAGAGAATTAAGAAATCCGTATTAAACTCAATTGAGAGTAAAGCTTTTATTGATTGTTTATTGAAAGGGCCTTTATAGAGGCTACAAAATTGTATCTTCTACTTCTATTTGGATTATATAATCCTAATCCTAAAAGAAATCAAAAGTCTAGAAGAAAGAGAACAAATACATAAAAAAAAAAAGAAAAAGTAGTATCCTACTACAAGGTAAAGTAGTAATCCTACTACAAAGTAAAGTAGTAATCTTACTACAAATAGTACCACTAAAAACAAAAATATAAGAAATAGAAAATAGACTCCTAATACTACTCTGAATTTACAACTTCTAGAACCAAATTGCCATAGAATTCTTGGGCCTCCTTCGGTACACTTCCATGCTTTTGAATTGGACTTTGAATTAGGCTTCGGCTTCACGATATCCGCATCATTCTCCGCGGGTTGGAAAGAACTCGATTATGTTGAGTTCGAGGAAGAAGAACTCTCATGCTGCCCCAATATGTCAGGATCAACCTTTTTTGCAACTCACTTCGATCTATCCACGAATCATATGTTGGTGATTTCTTTTCCATCGAACCAAAACTTATGAGTCCCACCATTTTTGGTGGTGATAATTTCATCATCCACAATTTTATCAATCTGATCAACTGTATTAGGTAATATATTTAGAAGTGGTGAAAGGGAATGTCTCTCAGAAATAGGCTCAAGGGATGGCTCATCATCTAATGAGTTAGGTTTAAATTAGGACCCTTGTAATCTACTAAATCTTCAATATTGAATGTAGAACTGATAGCAAAATCTTGAGGAAGATCGATAACATAAGCAGTGTCATTTAGCTTCTTTAAAACCTGAAATGGACTAGCACTACGAGCATGTAATTTCTTAACAGTTCCTAGTGAAAACTGTCTCGGATGAATCCGTACCATCACATAATCACCAACATTAATTTTTCTCACGTCCGCTCGTAGCTTGTAGTTGATGTTACTTTGAATAATTTTATTCACAACTTCCTAGTGTAAATCATGCACATATGATGCAAATGACGATGCAGAATCTGATGCTTTAATATGATCGGACATAGGGATAAGGTCTATGGATGTCTAGATCTAAAAACCATAAACAATTTCATGCAGTGATTTACCTGTAGTCCTATTCACAGTTGTATTATATGCAAACTCTGCAGTAACTAGTTTAAGATCTCAAATTCTCGTATGTTCACTGACTAGTGTGCGTAATAAATTTTCTAGACTCCTATTGACAACTTCGGTTTGACCATCAGTCTGGGAATGAAAAGCAGTGGAGAATTTCAGTTTCGTGTCTAACATGTGCCAAAGTGTTTTCCAAAAGTAACTCATGAATTTCACATCTCTATTAGACACAATAGTCTTAGACAAATCATGCATTTTGAGAACACCGTCAAAAAATATCTTAGCAACTTTAGAAGCATCTGCAGTTCGAGAACAAGGAAGAAAATGGGCCATTTTGGAAGTCCACGACAACTAAAACAATCGTGTTTTCTCAAAGTTTTTGATAAACCTAACACGAAATCCATACTCACATCTTATCAAGGACAATTCGGGACGGGAGTAGAGTGTACAAACCAATGTTTCATTTTTTGTTATTTAGCTAGTTGACAAATGTGACATCTACCAACATTTTTAGCAACATCACGTTTCAAACTAGCCCAATAGAACCTATACTCGACAGCTTTTATAGTCTTCTTATTCCCGAAGTGTCCAGATAGATCACCGACATGCAATTCTCAAATAAGAAATTCTCTAAGAGAAGCTCTTTGAATGCATATCTTACGGCCCAAAAACAAATATCCATGATGTAGAACAAATTCATTAATTTCTCGTGTAGTTTCATCTTTTAGTTCTGCATATATCTCATGAAAATCAGGACATGACTCATACTCAGTTTTCAATCTCTCGAAAATGTTAACTGCAGTTGACATCTTAGTCAAAATGAACACTCAATGGCTAAGAGCGTCAGCGGCTTTATTTTCAACTCCCACGTTGTGACGTAGGTGAATTTGTAGTCCTATAAGAACTCAATCCAACGACCATATATAGCATTCAACTTCTTTTAGGAGTATATGTATTTCAAAGCCTCATGGTCAGAAAAGAGAACGAATTCTTACGGTAGCAAATAATGTCGCCAATAACGAGTGCTTGAATTACCGTATAGAACTCCTTATCGTAGGTAGAGTACTTTTGCTTGATGCCATTCAATTTCTCACTGAAGTAAGCAATTGGATGCACTTCTTGAGCTAAGACTCCTCCTATACCCATGTCGGATGCATCACATGCTACTTCAAAAATCTTTAAAAAATCAGGGAGACGCATAACTGGGGCACTGATCATTCTTGCCTTAATCTCAACGTTTTAGTAACAACATTAGACCATGCAAACTCACCTTTCTTTAGACAGTCCTTAATAAGGGTCATGACAGTGTTGAACACTTTTATAAACCGTCAGTAAAAGGTAGCAAGTCCGTGGACACTTCTCATCTCACGGATGGTCTTTGGTTCCGGCCATTCCTCAATGGCTCTCACTTGTTCGGGATCTGCAGAAACTCCGTTCGAAGAAACAACAAAGCCTATAAAGTGAACTTGTGTTGCAAGAAAGACACTTCTTCGGGTTAGCATAAAATTCTTCCTTTCTCAACACAGTACAAACTTGTCATAGGTAATCTAAATGTTGCTCACGAGAGTGGCTATAAATGAGGATATCATCAAAGTAAACTACAAGAAATTTTCCCATAAAGGGTCATAGTACTTAAGTCATCATTTGCATAAATATACTCGGAGTGTTGGTCAATCCAAAAGACATAACCATCCATTCATATAGTCCATCTTTTGTCTTGAAAGTCGTCTTCCATTCATCTCCTGGACGAATGAGGATTTGGTGATAATCTCTTAAAATCTATCTTAGAAAAGATTGTGGCACCAGACATCATATCCAGCATATCATCCAACCTCGGAATGGGAAAGTGATACTTGATTGTAATTTTGTTAATCACTCTACTATCCACGCACATACGCCATGATCCATCTTTCTTTGGCGTTAATAATGCAGGGACCGCACTTGGGTTCATGCTTTCTCTAATGAAACCCTTTTCTACTAATTCATCGACTTGCCTTTTGAGCTCAACATGCTCGGTTGAATTCATTCGGTAATGTGGCAAGTTTGGTAGACTTGATTCGGGTATCAGATCGATAGCGTGTTGGATATCGTGCATCGGTGGTAACCTATTCGGAAGGTCTTCGGGGAAGACATCACTAAACTTCACAATCACGAGGGTGACTTCTGGAGGAATTGCTATTCGGCGTTTTAACCACTTCTCTAGCAGCTAGGATCATGAATGGGGCACCGTTCTTGAGTTCTTGTTCATGTTCTGTTGCACTGATCAAATTAACTACTTTCGACTTGTTCAGTGCATTAAGTTTAGGCTTTTTAGCTATAGGTCGATAGGATGTCAATTTAATTTTCTTACCCTCATGCTCAAATCGACACATATTCGATCGACCATGAATGATAACATCATTGTCATAAAGACATGGTCGTCCTAATATGATTTGACCTACATCCATCGTAACCACATCACACCATATCTTATCTTTATAAACATCAAACTCAATCGGGACCAGACACCGTTGTTTCACATTTAGGGCCGTTGAGTTGATCCATGACACCTTATATGAATGGGATGAGGTTCAGCCTTCCATCCAACCTTCTCAATCATTTTAGACGATACTGCATTGACACAACTTCCACTGTCCATTATTACTTTTCAATTCTTGTCTCTAATCTTAATGAATGTGTGAAAGATAGTAGTTCTTCTTCAATCGTCCTTCTCTTGTGAGAACACACACAGGACGACAAATATATAATTTGAAGGTATGACTTGAATATAGTTACATTCAGCATCAGAACCTTCTTGATCATAATCGGAATCGTCATCTTCATTTATGTTTGGGTGATATGTAACTTCCTCATCATCAGACTCGGGAGGTTGTGTGGGAACTCCATTAATGAAGTTGATCTTCATTTCGCTAGGACAGTTAGCAGCGATATAACCATAATCTTGACATCTATAACACTTAGTGGAGACACTAAATTTGAAAAAACTTTGCTCGGAGAGTTTGCTATGATCATCACTTTGTTTTCCTTTGAAATTATTTTTTCGGGAGGAGGATTGGGTGCCAGACTTGTTGAACTGAGAAGAAGAGAAAATCCTAGTCACACTCAATTTTGAACCGAAACTCCTAGTATTGTAGTTAGACCTTAGAGAATGTAGATCTTGAACTATGGTGTAAGCTTTCTCTAATTCGGTGACTCCTCTAACTAACAATTCGGTTCGCAAGTCTTCTCTAAGTCCGGCTCTAAACCTAGAAAGGATTTAAGCTTGTCCTTTCTTACTGAAGGTACTGCATCTAATGAGAAACTCATCGAATTTTACAACGTACTCCTTTACTGATTTATTGTCTTTACTGTATTGATGCCACTTGTCCATAAGACGATCACTAAATGATAGTGGCACATACTTACCTTTCAGCTTATCCTTCATCATATCCCACATTTCAATAGGTCGTTGAAGTCAGGATGTGTGTACGTTCTCTAAATTAGTCCAGTACTGACTAGCTTGACCAGTCAGTTTCATGGCAGTGAACTTAATTTTTCTCGGCTCCATGAGATTGTACCATGTAAAGTACTTATCTAGTTGGAGTGTCCAATCTAAGAAAAATTGTAGGTCATGACGTCCATCAAAGGTGGGAACATCGATCTTGATGTTCTTCAAATATTGATCATCGGGATTGAGTGGGTTATCAGTGAATTTTCTCCAGCAGTGGAGGACTCTTGACAAGATATTTATTTTACTTACTCTTTACTTTCATATAGATCAGCTCAAGTCTGAGCCATATCGTGGGTCAATGCTTCAAGTTTAGCCATATCGTGGGTCAATGCTTAAAGTTTAGTCAGCTAGGGTAAGTTGAGAGGTCATGGAATCAGTGTTGGGTTTACTAACTTATTCACGCAAATATGGAATACCACTACGGGTTGGCATGCAATGAATAAGTCCAAATATGAATGCAACTCTATACTATTTTTTTATTTTGTTTTCGAAAAAATAATTTTCTAAAATTGTCGGGTCAGTCAAACCCCAAATTTGACCAGTCCAATTGACAAGGTCGGCGCAACTTCGGTGGGAAGTTTTTCACACTTGGCGTTCCTTAATTACAGAACCACGTTGAGTACCCTTCCTTAGACACCAATCGTACGGAATTTCAGAGAAAGACTTACTTTCATGATTTCCTAATTTACACTAATTTTTTTCTTTTGGGTTTGAATAAAATCTAACTAGAAGAAAAAAAAGCAAATAAATGTCGCTAACATGCAAATCCTACCTAATTGTGCTCTGATACCAAACTGATGTGAAACGTGTATGGGGAAGAAGCAATAGATAAATTAACTCAAAAATGTGTTTCACCAACAAGAAAGATCGTTGGTAGGAATTAAATTAAAACAGATAATATTAGATTACGCTATGTTGATCATGCAAGTGCTTTTCAATTTCAATATTTAAGGAACTAATTAAAATTTATGCAGAAAATCGAAATCTATACGCAATTTGGAAGTCAACCAATCACAATGGAGAAACAGAATCATTTGCTTAATTTTAATGTGGACAGAAAATCAGAATAGATAACAGACTGGATGATGTATATCTAGACTTGTAATTAAAGAGTTGCTATAATAAGAAAAATATCTGAGATAATTGTAATTTTATCTTAGCTTGCTTGTTGATTGTTGGTTGATCTCTGAAATCACACATCTGAGAACAGGTAGAGTCGATGAATACAGTTTCGTCGAGGAGTCGAGGCGCTCATGCAGATGATGCTGAAGTTGCTTGATGCGTGACGATGGAGAGATGGATTTGGCGACGAAGTATTCGACAGATATTTATTTGAAAGGAAGAAATTTAAAGGGAGATAGAGAGGGAATAGAGATAGATAAATCAATTATAGCTTCCCACTAATAATTGAGTCTAATAGAGCATCTCACCACTAATAAAGAAGAGGATTGAGAAATCTGTATTAAACTCAGTTGAGAGTAAAAGTTTTTTTTGATTGTTCATTGAAAAAAGTGAATACATGGGGTCTTTATATAGGCTACAAAATTGTATCTCCTACTTCTATTTGAATTACATAATTCTAATCCTAAAAGAAATCATAAGTCTAAAGTAGTAATCTTACTATAAGGTAAAGTAGTAATCTTACTATAAAAAGAATACATAAAAAAGAAAGAGAAAAATACATAAAAAGAAAAAAGTAGTATCCTACGACAAGGCAAAGTAGCAATCCTACTATAAAGTAAGTAGTAATCTTACTACAAATTGTACTACTAAAAACAAAAATATAAGAAATAGAAACTAGAACTCCTAATACTACTCTGAATTTACAACTTCTTCTAGAACCAAATTGCCATAGAATTCTTGGGCCTCCTTTGGTACACTTTCCATACTTTTGAATTGGGTTTTGAATTGGGCTTCGGCTTCACGATGTCCGCATCAAAAATGCATGCATGCTTCTCTAAATTGCCCATAAAAGCAAACGACCATGTAGTAATGTTATGAAGTGAGGGATCAAGACATATCATGTACTAACATTGTGCTTATTTGGGTGGTTTCTCAAAATATGATTTTCTTTTTCATCTCTTTTTTGGTACTTCCGTAACCTGGCTTGAACATGGAACCTCTCATTAACCCAACCCCATAATTTACCAGTTGTGGGATTCACAGTCTATTCCGATGGTTCGACTCATCCAAAATGTATACTAGTAGGACATCATTCCATCATATGTCAATACACGTGTGCACGAATCACATGAAAACATTGTTATGAAAAGCAATGCAAATGTGAATCAATTCAATTATCCACAACAGTCATTATAATCCATACGCATTGATCAAAAACCCACATACAGCACATCTCAAAGATTAGAGAACATCAGTCAAATTAACTCAAAAACAAAAACTTACAAGGTCCACACCAGACGGCCGTGAAGTAGAAAATCGCAGGCAACTTCTCATCTGCAACCAAAATTTTCATAACTCATAAACAGAACCCATTTTCTCATAAATCACAATATCAAACAAATAAAGAAAAAATCTCACTGACCCTGAACCTTGCTGAATGCAGTGTTGAACCCTTGTTCAGACCCAATAAGCACGATATTGGATGAACCTGCCAACCAATTGAAAAACCCATAAAAACCCAGAAATCATAACTGATGAGTAACAAAAGAAACATATCAAAACTGGTAAGATCACTCACTTGGGGCTGAAGAGAATGCCCTTGAATAGAAAAGGAAAGGGTTTTTTGGGGGGAAAGAGAGGGTTTTGGCTGTGAGAGAGAGGGAGTGAGATTGGAAGTGGGAGAAGGGTTTGGAAGTGCAGAGATCGGGGGTTTGGGGATGTGGGTTTGCTTGAGAGGAAGAGGGCGGAGGAGAGAAGGTCGCAACAGAGAAGAAAATTTTGGTGCCATTTTTTTTTGTTCTTGTGTCTCTCTCTGCCCTTTGTTCTTCTCTTTACTTTTATTCAGTCTAGAGCCCAATTAA
Organism: Agave tequilana; assembly: GCA_038442645.1. NCBI lineage: Eukaryota > Viridiplantae > Streptophyta > Magnoliopsida > Asparagales > Asparagaceae > Agave > Agave tequilana. The sequence continues at coordinate 72,941 of JAVJIF010015526.1, forward strand.
TTATGGGTCAAATTTAAAGCCCAAATATTATGGAATGCAGGCCCAACGAACAATAGGTGATGAATGAAGCGTAGCTTAATGGTAAAAGACAAGAGTTCATTGACGCGTCATATAAAAAATTGAGAGAGAGAGAGAGAGCTGAGAGATCTGTGTGAGAGAGAGAGAGAGAGAGCATGGCTGAGAGATCTGTGAGAGAGAGAGAGAGAGAGAGAGAGAGAGAGAGAGCATGGCATCATGCAAAGCAAGAGCTTTGCTTACGAAGAAATTATATATATCTTAATTATCCATATTCCCAAAAGGATGGTCTCTTGACTGGGTGCGGGTTAGCTCCTCTGCGCGAAAAACCGGATAGTCTTTCGTGTGAGATGGGCCGTCTATCAAAACAGATGAACGGTTCGATACAGGAGAGTAAACAAGAAATAAATAAATGAAAACGTGTCTTGTGAGCCTCACAAAAAATACGTTTTTTTATTTCCTCTCTTCCCGCACGTCTGTTTTCTGGCCTGTTTTGATGAAAATACTATCTTCTTCCTTGGCCTAGGTAAGGCTCCAAGGTCAGTGTTTGAAAAGCTTTATTGTTGTCACGGAGATTCCTATTTACTACAAACCCACCAAAAACTGTTGGATATGCTTAACAAGAATCAATCTGACAACTAATCAAGATCACTGAGATATCAACAATCTAATTGGCCAGGTCGGCAAATATCAGGTGGGAGGTTTTCCGTTCAATAGAACGTTCCTTAATTTAAGAACCACCTTTCAATTTCCTTCCTTGGTTAAAGCACCAATTAGACTGAATCTAAGTCAGTCTCGATATACTGTAAAGTATATCCCCTGTATAAAGGACTTAATCCACTTATACAGTATTTAGAGTGAGGTACGCTTAAAGCGAATCTCCTTAAGACAATTACTTCCCCCGCACCGGTGCTAACGGGATAATGGACGCTGGTCTCCTAAGATACAACACTCTTTCACGGTATTTGGATAGCACTACCAAATCACCGTACGGTCGAACCTTAGTCAACCAGTACCTTCACAGGATCTTTGAAGCAGCGGTACAAGGACAAATTTCAAACGAATATTTGCCTTTACTCTCTGGAGAAGCACCCACTGTTGAGGACGAAGGAAGGTTGAAGAATATCTTTCTTCAGGAGTACCAGATTCAGACAACAATTCTTATAAAAGAATCTGTTGAATTTTCTGATTCCTCTTTCAGAAAAATTTTGCAGAATCTCCTTTTAGGAAGTCGCTTCGGATTCCCACTTCACGCTGGAAGTCGCGGATTCCACTTCACGCTGGAAGCACAGTTCAGAACGTTGGAAGAACAGTTCAGAACTCAGTATAGAGAGAGAGTGTGTGTGTGTGTGTGTTCAAACTCTGTTGGTGTGTCTGAGAATGAACCTCTGGAGCGCTATTTATAGCGCTCCGGAAGGGTATTCTCGTCCGCCAAAAGTCAATAGTTGCGACGGTTCGGACAGAACCGTCGCAACCGTTCAACCGTACGGTCGGTTTTCCGACAGCGGTTGGCGAACGGTTCGGATCCGTTCGCGGACACCCGTTGGCGGGCGGTTCGGATCTGTTCGCGCGGACACCCGTTGGCGGGCTGGAGCGGATTGGGTAGTGGAGTGGATCTGTTCGGCCCATACCCTGAAACCCGATTCAAAGATAACCAGTCCAGGTAGGGAACCCGAACCCGCGCCCGCGCCCGGCCCGGCTCCGGCATCAGCGCCGGCCGCCGCCAGCGGCGGAGCGCGCGCGCGCGCGCATGTGCGAGCATAATTCCCTCCTTTTCGCGCGCGAAAACTCCAAGTACCCAAAGGGCACGCCCTTTGTTCTCAATTTTCTCTATTTATACCCCATAAGCTTCCATCACACGGCCAATGTGGGACTAAATGCTTTTAGCTTCCTTTAGTCCCATTTGACTTTGAATTAGGCAAACTTTGGACTTGAATATCTCATTCATTCGAAGTCGGAATTGAACATGTGAATATACCACGTTCATCACCATGGAAGGAGAACACACTCCAACCATCATCCAGTTGATTCGATCAACGGATCTCGCCATAATTCAACTCGAAGATTTGTCTTTCATATTCTTCAATTCCAACAATCCCCCACAATGAATAGAGATTCAAGGAATGACACACAAAGAGACTGACTCTATTGTGAAAGGTACTTGAGAAAAGAAACTGCATAAGGATAGGTGAACTAGGTCTTGAACCTTCCATAGAGAAAGCTTTATCGGACTTACTGGCTAATCAGTGAACTAGGTCTTGAACTGTTAGCCGTTAGTGTAAGCCAAGTCAACAAGCTTCACACAGTAACTTTCCAAATCAACTTTGGTTCTCGGTTGTGTCCGTTTTGGCCCTGGACATTCTTGGTTTCAGAGAGTATCTTTAGGTAATAACAGCCTCCATAGAAATTCCCAAAGAGCCGACCCAACTCTATACTCACATAGGTGATGGACCTATTAAGAGTAGTCTACTCTACTCCACTTGTTTAGTAACAAGATATAGGCATCATTAAAAGCGTTAAGTTTATCCTTAACCCACTCGTAGAAAAGCACTTATGTGCACCTTAGGAATGGATTGGAGTCAAGCTCCCAAGTGCTTACTTGTTGAGTCAATCATAACTAGTTTTTCCTCTTGAACTTAGTCCATGGGATCTCCAGTCGCTAAGTGAGGTTTCCATTAAGCTGACTCGGTAAGGTTAGGCTTTTAGACCCATTCCCCTCGATGCGCAGTTTATACGCTCTCCACTTAAACCTTTAGTAAGCGGATCCGCTAAATTATCCTTTGACGATACAAAGTCAATAGAGATAATTCCATTTGAGAGCAACTGCTTCACGGTATTATGTCTACGACGAATATGTCTAGACTTACCGTTGTATATAACATTTTGTGCCCTAGATATAGCTGCTTGATTATCGCAGTGTATACATATAGCGGGCACTGGCTTTTGCCACAATGGTATATCTTCTAAGAATTGTCGAAGCCATCCTGCTTCTTCTCCAGCCTTATCTAAGGCTATGAATTCTGATTCCATAGTGGAACGGGCAATACATGTTTGCTTAGAAGATTTCCATGATACCGCTGCTCCTGCTAGAGTAAATACGTATCCGCTAGTTGATTTTGATTCCTCAGAATCTGCAATCCAATTAGCATCACTGTATCCTTCCAGTACAGGTGGATACTGTCCATATTTCAAGGCATATTCCTTGGTATGTGATACGTAACCCAATACTCGTAGTAGAGCGGTCCAATGTAGATCACTAGGATTGCTAGTGTATCTACTCAACTTGCTTACAGCGTAAGCAATATCGGGTCTAGTGCAATTCATCAAATACATTAGACTTCCGATAATCTGAGAATATTCCAACTGGCGTATCCCAGTTTCTGTATTCTTATGAAGGTGGACGTGTGGGAGAAAAGGATTTGCATTCTCTTTTATCCAATGATCCTTGAATCTTTCTATCATCTTATCCACGTAGTGAGATTGAGATAGACTGTTCCATCTGGTGTAACGCCCCGATTCCGCAGGTACGGGGACGTTATGGCGACGTACGTACGCGAGGTGAAAACACGCTCACGAGTACGTTAAGCCTCAATACAGTACATAATCTCCATAACTACCTGGGGTCCAGCATGATATAAGTACAAGAATACCCGCAGTAGAGGGTCAGTAATCATAACAGATATGAAAGATAAAGACAAACAAGATAACGGAAATAAAATACTAAAATACCTAGGAATAGTCCCGATGAGGAAGCTCCGATATGACTCCATAGTTCTCTCGGATACTACGGTACGCGGATCTCCAATCTGGGCACGCAAACCCAGGGTCGTCAGAAAGCGACCTAGTGAGTGGTAAAATGAAGGAGGCAGTAATATATACAATAGTAATACAAGCACGATACTAATATCTAATACATAATGTGGGACTAGTGATACCATATAATAAAGATATCATAAGCAGTAGAAAGATAAATATGTAAGCAATAGAAATATATATACAGGTCATCTTTTATTACCATCACTATCTAGCCGGTTATTATTAGGTCATGTCTATAATCATATCCAGTTTATAGAATATCTAATGTTCTCTAGTGATGACGAGTGTACATGCTAGTGGTGCTGTGATAACAGTGAATATGCAGATGGGCATATGCTACCTAACCAGTATCCGGTTGTAGTGCATAGATAGTAATGATGTATGCAAGATATACATAAAATAAAATATATGCACATATACATGAATAGTATGCTACTACAGAAAGTGTAACATGTATCGGGTAAAGTAATAAATATACGTGTAACATGGTATCGGATAAATGATCAGGTACAACAAGAAGTACAACTATACAATAGAGAACATATATCAGGTAAGGACAGTAACAAGTACAACTATACATGTAGCAGGCAGGTCATGTCAAAGTCATGTCATTTATACAATAGTAGCGATCAGTACCACCTGCTATTTTAATTACTCTCTTCCAGTGTCCCATACCACTGGCGATTCATACTGAAGCCCGCACCTCAGTCGACCCCATCCGGACATGGCCTACGGGTACCATTATCCAAACGAGAGAGTAACCAAATAACAAATGTTCCCGATGTCACTATCGTATATACTATTTTATTATGTTAATTGGAAACCCATGATCGAGGAGTTCTTATCGGGTAGGTGTATCCCGTGCATACCCGGGATCACGGCCTTTATCAAACCCCTGGCTGCTAAGACCAGAGCCCTCCGCTAAGAGGGGAACAATAATCAAGTACCATAGCTCATGGAGCAATACAATCGGTAGGTAGCACTACCATCCCCTGCAGTGGGAGAACAATATGGATCCAGTACATCACCCGATAAGATCTAATCAACCGTAAGTCTCCCCCATACCCCAGTTAACTTTATGATCTGATATGTCCTGATATATCAAGTATACAATGTAACAAGAACAAATACAGTACCTAATACGGGTAACACGATAACTGGACCTGAGCTCTGTTGATAGCATAGAACAATATAACGGGAACAATATACCCGAAAACGGGAACAATATCACAGGAACAATATAACGGGAACAATATAACGGGATCAATAGATGTGGAAGTCCACATATAGCATATCAACAGCTCTCAAGTTCAGTATCGTGAATATCCATATCAGTAACGGGAACATGTATCCAGTAACGGGATTAACAATATCAGTAACGGGTACCAAGCATATAACATGTATCTGATAACATGGAACAGTAATACAGGTAATCGGCATGGTGATCCATATGACAATAATATAGAGACACTATATAAGCATAAGTCACAGGGAAACATGACATGCATGTGTAACAGTGATATGTAGACATGACATGCAGGTGTAACAGTCATATGTAAACATGACATGCAGGTGTAATAGTAATATGTAAACATAACATAATATGAAATATGGTAGTCCGTGCATTGGTCTAGCCATGTACTAATGTAACATAGTTGTGTAGCCCTCATCCGTGTAACCTATATGCGGAGCACTAACATATGTAATAATAGTAGTCCGTGTCTCGTGTAATACCATGTACTGTGACCTTACAGTGTCCGTGTCATGATGATACCAGTGCATGTACTAACGGTGTCTAGCAGTCATGTCTAGTGACAGTGTTGTCATCGAATACCATGAATCAGTATACATGTGATGATAGGTGAGCTACTACGTGAAGTAATAGTATCCAAGTTGTCAGGTATGATATTTGTGTCCACGTTGTCTACGATGTATGTCTTGTTACTATGATCTAACTAGTTAGTCTGTATACTGAATCAGGTTTTATTATGCCTTAATTGCAGGGATTACAATAATTATCATAATTTACCGATAATCATATTTTATTCTTAATTAGGCAACCAATCAAGATATTAATCATGATAAAATATAATTTATAAAAAGGAAAACACTCACAAATTGGCTACAGGACTGTAGCTCTCGTTCCCACGATCGCAACGGATCCAGAATCGTTCCAATCGGAGTCCGGATGCTCCCTATATCGCCCGAACACCAAAACCAATAGAAAAGGTTAGATACGTAATAACATAAAATAGTCAGGGGGCTATTTGTAATTTTACAGGGGCCTAAAAGTAATTAATCAATTTACAGGGGCTTAAATGAAAATGTACCTTAACGGGTCGGGTTTGATGCAAATGGGTCGGGTTTGGGTTAAACCCAAACCCAAACCCATTGGGTTTCTTCCACCCAGCAGCAACCAGCAGCAGCAGCCTTGCGGCTGCTGCTGCCGCTCAAGTGCGCCCGCCGCCCGGCCGGCGGCCCGCCCGGCCGGCGCGGCAGCCTCCCCGGCGCCGCTCCGGCGCCTCCCCGGCGCCGCTCCGGCGCCGGACTGCTCTCCTGAGTGAGAGGGAGAGAGTGGAAAAGAGTGGGGGCGCCCGCCCCCACTACCACCAGCGCCTGGCCGGTCAGGGCGCGGCGGCGTCGCTCGTCCAGCCTGCCGGCGACGCCTGGCCGTGGGCGTGGGTCAGGCCCGCCCCGGCCAGGAATAGTGAGGGAGAGAGGGGGGAAAGTGAGGTAGAGAGAGAGAGGGGGAGAGAGAGAGAGAGAGAGAGAGATTAGAGAGAGAGAGGAGAGGGTGTGTGTGGGATTGAGAGAGAGAGAGAGAGATTGGGTTTATAGGGGTGGAGAGAGAAGAGGCGGTGGAGGTCGCTGCTTCCAGAGAAAGCCAGAGAAAGACAGAAGAGAAGAGAAAAGAAAGGAAAAAGATTAAGAAAAATTAATATTTTAATATTATTTGATTGGCCCGATATTCGACTAGCTCCGAACAGTGCCCAAAAATTACAGAAAATAGAGAATAATACGCTGAGACGTAATATGAAGACGGTTTGTCAAAACTCAATCCGGTTTGCAAATTAAAAATCCCGGAGTGTCTCGCCGATACGGGCGACACCGGTTTTACCCAGATTTCGATAAATTCAGAAAAATCCCCAAAAATATCCAAACGTAGCTCACGTGATTCTAAGACACACGGTGAAAGCGGATTCTCAAAATACAACTCCATTTGTGAAAGAAAAATCGGAAGGCTGATTATCGGTATCGGTCGACACCGACAACGGAGATTTTCTAAAATAATCCAGAAAAATTCCAGAAAATTCTGAAAAATCTACAATATTAGGAAATAATTTTTAAAACTGAAATCAGGTCAATCGGAATACTACAGGGGTCAAATCAAATTTGTACGTCGTTTCGCGTACATATACGGTGATACGTACACCGGGGATCAGGGTGTTACATCTGGTGTTCTAGTAATTTTAATTCCTAAAATTACATCAGCAACCCCCAGATCCTTCATATCAAAACTGTTGGATAACATTCTTTTAGTGGACTTAATAATCTCAATATTAGTCCCAAGTATCAACATGTCGTCTACATAAAGACAGACAATGATACATGCATCTCCAACTGTTTTCGTGTAAACACACTTATCGCATTCATTGATAGTGAATCCATCTTTGATCATGACACTATCAAATTTCTCATGCCATTGTTTTGGAGCCTGCTTTAAACCATATAAGGATTTTATCAATTTACACACCTTGTGTTCTTGGCTCTTTACTATAAATCCTTCAGGTTGCTCCATATATATCTCTTCATTTAATTCACCATTTAAGAATGCAGTCTTGACATCCATTTGATGGATATCTAAGTTGTGCAATACTGCAATTGCAATTAACATCCGAATGGACGTTATTCTTGTTACTGGTGAATAAGTATCGAAGTAGTCAAGTCCTTCTTTTTGCCGATAACCCTTGGCTACTAATCTAGCCTTGTACTTATCGATAGATCCATCGGGTTTTAATTTTCGTTTGAAAATCCACTTACACCCAATTGGTTTACTTCCAGGAGGCAAGTTTACCAATTCCCAAGTATGATTACTTAGTATGGATTCTATTTCGCTATTTATAGCTTCTTTTCACATTTGTGCTTCTGGGGTTGACATAGCCTCTTTGAATGTTTGAGGCTCGCTCTCAATAGCGTATGCTATGAAATCTGGACCAAAAGATTTTGAGATCCTAGATCTCTGACTTCTTCTTGGTTCAGTTTCCGCATTAACAATTGGTTCCTCGGGGCTTTCGTCCCTGAACGCCATCTCGTGTGTTCTTTTCCCAGAAGTCTTATCTGCTTCCTGTTTGTACGGAAAGATATCTTCAAAGAACACAGCATCTCGAGATTCGATAATCATGTTTACATGAATATCTGGTATTTCTGATTATGAACCAGAAATTTGTAGGCACTACTATTCAAGGCATAGCCTATGAATACGCAGTCCATAGTTTTTACTCCCAACTTAGTCTTTTTAGGTAATGGTGCTAGCACCTTTGCTAGGCACCCCTACATTTTGAGGTAATGGTAGGAAGGTGTCCTTCCATGCCATAACTCGAATGGTATTAGACCAAGTTTCTTGTGGGGTACTCTATTTAGAATATGATTTGCAGTTAATAGAGCTTCCCCCCACAAGTTCTGCGGAGCTCCAGAACTTACGAGCATGGAATTAACCATCTCCTTCAAAGTTCTGTTCTTCCGTTCAGCAATTCCATTCTACTGGGGAGTGTATGGTGCTGTAGTTTGATGTATTATACCAAAACTAGCACATAACTCACTAAAATCATTTGATTCATATTCTCCGCCTCTATCGGATTTTAGAATCTTGATTTTCTTATTGAGTTGATTCTCAACTTCTGCTTATATGTTGTAAACATATTTATTGCATCATCCTTACTGTTTAAAAGATACACATAACAGTATCTTGTACAGTCATCGATAAAAGTAATGAAATACTTTTTACCGCCTCTAGTTGGCATAAACTTCAAGTCACATAGATCGCTATGAATTAACCCTAAAGGTTCTGTATTTCGATCTATTGAGTGAAATGAATTTTTAGCCAACTTGGCCTCAACACAAATCTCACACTTGCGAATTTCTTCCAAATTGAGTTTAGGAATATATCCAGATTAGACAAGTTTTTCAAAGACTTGTAATTTACATGCCCTAATCTAGCATGCCACAAATTAGGAGACTCAAGCAAATAAACAGAAGAATTTCCTTTATTTATTAGCTTTGGGTACAAATACACAGACTTTTTATCAACCACTGCAACATTGGCTTTAAAAAGTCCATCAACAAGATAGCCCTTTCCCACATACATCCCTCCCTTAGTAAGTACAAATTTGTCGGATTCAAATACAATTCTAAATCCTTTCTTACTAAGTATTGATCCGGAGATCAAATTCTTGCGGATGTCTGGAACATGAAGCACATCGTTAAGAGTAAGCTCTTTCCCCGATGTCCACTTCAGGATGACCTTGCCCTTTCCTTCAATCTTTGAGGAAGCTGAATTACCCATGAACAATTGCTCATCTTGCTCTAGCCTTTGATATTCTGAGAATAACAATTTCTCCGAGCAGATATGTCGGGTAGCTCCAGTGTCTACCCACCAATCCTTGTTGTTGGTTGTCAGATTCACTTCTGACACCACAGCAGAAAGGCATGGAGATTCATGGTTGGTCATGTTCGCCTGTGGTTGGCTCTTCTTGTTTTTCTTAAGACGGCTGCGACATTCATTTGCTTTGTGACCTTCTTTGTTGCAGATGTAACAGGTCCCTTTGAAGCGCATGTTTCTGCCGTCTTGAGCCTTGCCTTTGTACCCCTGGGAAGGCTTCTTCCTCTTCAAGCTTTTGGAAGAAGACGCTTTCCCCTTTGAGTCCTCGATCACATTTGCTTTTGCTTCGTAGGAGTTCTTGCTGCTCCTTTTCTCGGACTTGCGGTTGTCCTCCTCTATACGAAGCCTCACAATGAGATCCTCCAACTTTAGCTCCTTTCGCTTATGCTTCAGGTAATTCTTGAAGTCTCTCCACGCAGGTGGGAGCTTCTCCACGATTGTTGCAACCTGAAAAGTTTCAGGAAGAATCATACCTTCGGCCTCTATTTCGTGCAAGATAAGTTGGAACTCTTGCACCTGACTGATGACAGTCTTACTATCCACCATTTTGTACTCCAGAAATCGTCCAACGACGAACTTCTTGGTACCAGCATCTTCAGTCTTGTACTTCTTGTCAAGACTGGCCCATAACTTCTTTGCCGTAGTGATAGGACTGTAGACATTATAAAGAGAGTCATCAGTCCATTAAGAACATAATTTCGGCAAAGGAAGTCACATTGTGTCCAAGCATCGACTGCAAGGACTGAGTCCTGATCAGTTTCGGGTTCTGGTGGATCCTCCTGCAGGAATTTGGCCAGATGAAGAGTGGTCAAGTAGAAGAGCATCTTCTGTTGCCACCTCTTGAATTCTGTGCCGTTAAACTTTCCTGGCTTCTCCGGCTTCGGGTTAGGAAGTGGAGTAGGCATCAAACTTTGGAGCTGCATGTTTGTTGCCTTGCTAGTGCTATCTTGATTTGTCTCAGACATTTTCTGCAAGTTCAAGCAGAACAGAAGTAATAAACATTAATTGTCTTAAGATTGTTGGATATGCTTAACAAGAATCAATCTGACAACTAATCAAGATCACGGAGATATCAACAATCTAATTGGCCAGGTCGGCAAATATCAGGTGGGAGGTTTTCCGTTCAATAGAACGTTCCTTAATTTAAGAACCACCTTTCAATTTCTTTCCTTGGTTAAAGCACCAATTAGACTGAATCTAAGTCAGTCTCGATATACTGTAAAGTATATCCCCTGTATAAAGAACTTAATCCACTTATACAGTATTTAGAGTGAGGTACGCTTAAAGCGAATCTCCTTAAGACAATTACGTCCCCCGCACCGGTGCTAACGGGATAATGGACGCTGGTCTCCCAAGATACAACACTCTTTCACGGTATTTGAATAGCACTACCAAATCACCGTACGGTCGAACCTTAGTCAACCAGTACCTTCACAGGATCTTTGAAGCAGCGGTACAAGGACAAATTTCAAACGAATATTTGCCTTTACTCTCTGGAGGAGCACCCACTGTTGAGGACGAAGGAAGGTTGAAGAATATCTTTCTTCAGAAGTACCAGATTCAGACAACAATTCTTATAAAAGAATCTGTTGAATTTTCTGATTCCTCTTTCAGAAAAATTTTGCAGAATTTCCTTTTAGGAAGTTGCTTCGGATTCCCACTTCACGCTGGAAGCACAGTTCAGAACGTTGGAAGAACAGTTCAGAACTCAGTATAGAGAGAGAGAGTGTGTGTTCAAACTCTGTTGGTGTGTCTGAGAATGAACCTCTAGAGCGCTATTTATAGCGCTCCGGAAGGGTATTCTCGTCCGCCAAAAGTCAACAGTTGCGACGGTTCGGACAGAACCGTCGCAACCGTTCAACCGCCCAACCGTACGGTCGGTTTTCCGACAGCGGTTGGCGAACGGTTCGGATCTGTTCGCGCGGACACCCGTTGGCGGGCTGGAGCGGATTGGGTAGTGGAGTGGATCTGTTCGGCCCATACCCTGAAACCCGATTCAAAAAGAACCAGTCCAGGTAGGGAACCCGAGCCCGGCTCCGGCACCGGCCGGCCGCCGCCGCCAGCGGCGGCGCGCGCGCACGCATGTGCGAGCATAATTCCCTCCTTTTCGCGCGCGAAAACTCCAAGTACCCAAAGGGCACGCCCTTTGTTCTCAATTTTCTCTATTTATACCCCATAAGCTTCCATCACACGGCCAATGTGGGACTAAATGCTTTTAGCTTCCTTTAGTCCCATTTGGCTTTGAATTAGGCAAACTTTGGACTTGAATATCTCATTCATTCGAAGTCGGAATTGAACATGTGAATATACCACGTTCATCACCAATGGAAGGAGAACACACTCCAACCATCATCCAGTTGATTCGATCAACGGATCTCGCCATAATTCAACTCGAAGATTTGCCTTTCATATTCTTCAATTCCAACAAAAACAACTATACATCATGATTCCTTCGCTTCTTTCTCTAAAGGAAAAGGAGAACTGAACATCATATATAAGACTTGAATCATTTTATTAATTGGCAAAGCCCAAAATGTCAGAGAAAAATCTGTTCATCAGGATGAATGCAACATCTAGTTGCAGACATCCTTGCAGCATTTACAGAACTTGAAGATGAATTTTTTTGTGCATTTCCCATCATCATAACCAAATTCGCGGCATGTCTCTTTGCATGTATCCTCCCAGCAAAAAAATAAACTGTCGACGCTCACTATCATCTCTGCAACCATCCGTGTGTTCAGTTTTGAACTAAAAATACCAATAAGAGGTCAAAATGCAGTGGTCTAATAAAGAACAGTGCCCAAAGATTTGAGAGGTGTACAGATTTGTAAAAGGTGTTCCTCCGACCAAATATTTTTCTTTCATTGTTCTCTCTTTAATGAAATGAAACGGGAAGAAAATTACCTGAGGTCAAAATGATTAGCAGTAAGACTACCATGCAAACTGATGCTCCCTTCTCCTTCACCATCCAGCAAAACTCAGCTATGTAAATAACCAAACGATTTGGCAACATACATGCCTTGAGTTGACAGGTTTCACTCCTATTTATGCTAGAAAAGGATTTTGGTTTTCTTTGTTGTCCGTGGTTAGTTAGTGTTAATCAAGAGTAGCTTTGTTTTTTAGTGCATGGTCAAACGTTTGAAATCTTATCCTTGCTGCACGCTGCTCCAGATATTCACAGCTTTTGACCTTTTTTCTGCACACACACGGCACATCCTTTTATTTGTTAGAATTTGTTGTGCGTGTCCTGAATATTGACCCAGGTCCAGTTTATGCCCCAACTTGAAACATGAGATTAACGCGAGGAATTTTTTTGGGTTCGGTTCATGTGCGTGAGTTACACACACATACAATTACAGTACCAATCATGTATTGACACGTGTATTGATCCTCTTATAATATGTTATGTGTGTAGGCCTCACACAAATATTATAAGAGATTATAAGAGTTCCAATTCACGTATCAACGCGGGATTAGCACTCTTATTGTATGTGTTGAACCGAATCTAGGAATTTTGTGGGGGTCTGTGGTGGCTCTTGTGATATTTGGGGTGTATTTGGGATCTCGGTTTGAAAGTTCCAATCTTTGTATTCACAGTTTCAGTTAGTGAATCTCTTCTCCTCCTTTGCGTGTGGATGTAGGCCAATAAGCCAAACCATGAACCTTTGTGTGTCTTCTCTTCCTCGTTTCTATTTTATGATCAGCATTTGATCAATCTGTAACTTTTAGGGGTATGCTAACTTTTCTTCGTGATGGCAGGTGATTGAATGGCTCGGATATGAGGAGATCATGCATTCACTTTTCACCCAAAATCAGAGTCTCATATAAGCATTTTTCTATTAAGTACAGAAAACAGATATATAGACTTTAAACACAACATATATATATAACTAAGGGCCTTAAACAACAAATATATATACTTTTATTGTTTATAGTAAAAACATATAATAAACTGCCATTACAACATATACGCCTTAGTTTTCACACATGAAATGAAAACGCTGAACCCTTATGCCAACTATAGATGAGTTTCACAGTAACACACAAACTCCATATTGTAGCTGCAGAAACTTCAGCAGGCGTTCAGGCAGGTGCACCGGCGGACCGTGTCGCAGCTGCCGCCATCAAATCCCTCGGTCATGCATATCTGGGCACGGTTGGCCGGTGAACCACCCGCTGCGGGCCTGGCAAACCCTAGGCTGCTGCGGCTGAGCCACCGCCACCTCCTCTGCCACAGTTAAAACACTGTTACTAATATCAACATGCACAACATACCCATGCAGCGGATTAATTTCGAACAACGAGCGTGAACTTTCATCTAATTTCAAAGAACTACCAGAAACTTTGAAAAATACAAAAAACTACCATGAACTTCCACAAAAATCTTTCAAATTTTTTTAAAACTAGCATAGAGATGTCATAGTTAATGATTGTTATGATATAATAGCCCACACACAGATTAATGCAACAGCGGCCCATTGGGCTTGGGCCGAACCGGTGCCAACGAGAATTTTCAAAATAGAGAGAGAACTTACGAGAAGCCAAGAGGTGCACAAGGAAGAAAAGGCAAGCAAGTAGAGCTCTCTTGGACTCCATAGCAGCAAAGAAATTAGATGAAAGGGGACTGTTGCTGTAGTGTGAGGGACTATGTGAGAGGCATGGCCAAAGCTTTATAGTGAAGTGAAGACGGTGATGAAAGAAAAATGTGCCTTCGATGAGAAGGCAACAAATTTGTTCTCTTGCTTGAGCTGTTGAGGTGTGCCCGAGAGCCCGGGCCACGCGTTGTAATAGACCCACGCAGCCCATCATGGCACCATCTGTTGCTTCGCTTTTCATTGTTGGGCCCTTAAGGTAATTGTTTCGGCCCATCATCATGGTATTACAGAGTAAACAAGTCATTCCATCAGAAACAGCAACAACAGTAAATTCTTGAAATCTTTCTGTAAGAGTTATAACAGTTTCACATGAAAAAAAAAAATATTTCCTGTGCTTTAAGTTCAAACAAATGATAGCAGCTGAGTTAACATCAGCTCTGCTAAAAGTATTTATTAATGGTAGAAACAGCCTGGCAAGGCAACACCATCAAAAATATTTCTCAAATTAGAAGAGATTCGCCGATCCACGAGCAGGCAGCATATTTGTCTGGTCATTGACCCTCGATTCAGCGAGTGGCATTGACCAAGGACATGTGCTCGATGAGGTCCAGGACACGGTTGCTGTGAACAAGAGCAAGAAGATTAGATTCGAGCAGAGATCGTTAGAAGAGATTAAAGGGATTAGAGTATGTTTCCTACCTGTAGCCCCATTCGTTGTCGTACCAGAGACAAGCTTCATGAAGGAAGCGCTCAAGCCTATGCCAGCCTTCGCATCAAAGATGCTTGACCTGAAAACGTAGAGTTCCAGGTATATAATTAGATAAGACAGGTTCAGCAGCAGGACAGATAGAAATGATTGTTATCCAACTTGACTTAGTTCTACTCCCAGATCCAAATCCTATCCAGAAATCAGATTTTGATTTCAAATGGGTTGGCATACGAAACATGAAATCAGAGATTCAAATCCTATACAACTCTACTTGGTTCTCAGTTTCTCCCACTTAAAATCACAATATGAAACATAAACGATAACTGGAGACAACTTAACGAATAGATTGAAATGAAAGTAAATTACTACAGAGGATCAACAAGAATGCGGCCATCTAGTTTTAAGTTTTAACAATGAAGCTTATCTATGTATTTAACAACAACTACTTATAAATGTAACATTCTTTTATCAGGATATCTGGCTTGCACCTACATGGATCCGAGATCTGCATCCAGCATCCTTTAACCCAATAACCCAGTTAGCTAGATTATTTAGGACCATGAACTCGAAAATTTGGGTCAAGTTAAAAAAACCCGTACTAGATTAATTATTGGTTCTAAATTTTAATTGATGAACTTGACAGTCAGTGTTCATAAAGAAGCAAATCTTGCAAAGAAGAAAGAAATTTAGCAGTACCTTGAATCACCAACAAAATCATTTGAAACTACATCCTCATCTGTGTAGCCAAGAATGCCCCTGAGTGGACCCTCTGATGCAAACCTGACAACAAATTGAAGGATCAGATGGCAACAAAAATGTATTCTTGGGCACACAAGGCCAGCACAATGAGAAATTTAAAATAACATACAAGGATAAATTATAATGTCATAATATCAAATAAAATCTTTGAAATACTTGAACGGAAACACCAAATATTGTTGAACTACCATAATATCACAGCATGTCAATGCAGTGCTACAAATTAGTTTCTCGAAGGTCAGCAAAAAAAAAAATTTTACAAGAAAGCAACACCACATTAGCAGTCACATATCACCCAATTAACAACGTAAACAAAAAGTTGACAAATTTGCAAGGTCGGTCCATGATTATAGCATTTCATCCCAGGGAGGGAAAGTGATCAAAGGAAAAAAAAAAAAGTAGCAAAACATGTAAAATGAGCAAGGCATTGCAGGATTACTTTTGTTTAGAAAAACTGTGATATTGAAAGAAAGAAAGAAACCAAAAGACAAGTAATATAAATTAATACAGCTTTCTGAAGACGCCAGTCCCGTTACTAGTGCAGGAAGCTGGTCCTGAATCCTGATGCAAGAAGTTAATGAGAATCGCATCCCACATCTCTTGAACTCCCAGCTGATTCAGCAGCAGCGAAGTGATCAGAGAGAGCGGGGGGAGAGGGATTTGAACCCTCCGAAAAAATAACTCGTATAACGGATTTGCAATCTGCCGCTTCAGTTCAATCTAGGCGGTTCCACCTAAGCGGCTAGATGCTGGGTCACAAGGTGACGCGCCCAGCATTTTTTACAACACTGGGAAATGAGTTTCACAATTGGAGTTCCAATTGCTAGTGACTGATTCCATAACTGGACCAGCAAAGAAAAGGGATTGGATCAAAGGCTATTTGTTACCCCTGCAATTCCTTTGGTTGACATGTTTATGGTGACAAATAGTTGGGAGTATCAGAAAGTTTTCTTTCGGTGTTGCTATTGTGGCACAAACAATATCAATTGAGGTCCCAAAGAATAAATCAATACTTGAGGTTTTCAGCAATAAAATTGTGTTATTCAGGCCAATAAGAAACAAATGCAAATAACAGTAAATGAGAACATGAAAAGCATACTTGATAGCTGCTTTAACATCACCATAAGAAGCACTTTTTTCAAGTCGGCAAGTCAAGTCTACAACGGAAACATTTGGTGTGGGAACACGGAAGGCCATTCCTGTAAGTTTTCCATTCAATTCTGGTAGAACTTTGCCAACAGCCTATAATACAAAAACAAAAGCTATATTTGCATCATCGTGTGAAAGCAAAGGTATATCTAGAAGAGAAGTTTAAGCAACAGTTCCTGCAGATCATGTTATTTCTAACTCACCTTAGCTGCACCAGTTGAGCTAGGAATAATATTTTGACCAGCTCCACGACCACCTCTCCAATCTTTCATGGAGGGACCATCAACAGTCTTCTGAGTTGCTGAACAGGATGAGCAAAACCATGTTAACAAACAGCAAAACTTACAAACAAGGACAAAATGCAGGGTGTATTTGCTGATGTCCTGCTGATGACTAGTTAAACCACGTACCTGTTGTTGCATGAACCGTTGTCATAAGACCTTCAACAATACCAAACTCCTCATGGACTACCTACAAGATATGGCAAATATAGTCACTTAGATAAGAATCCCCAAATTGCAAAGAGCATGATGCACTTGTATTTTAAAGAAAAGTTGATTGCATGAAGTATTCCGTCATAAAAACACTCCCCCAAGGTTTCTTATTTTTGAAACATATGCTTTTAGACAATTAAGACTACGTACAAGAAAAGATAAGGCACATCACAATTCAATATGGTTTGAGACCAAACCTTGGCTAGAGGAGCAAGACAATTGGTTGTACAACTTGCATTTGAAACAACATTCATGTTAGGTTGATATTTCTGCTCATTTACCCCAACAACAAACATTGGAGCATCAGCGGATGGAGCTGATATCACCACCTTCTTGGCACCACCCTAAAGAAATTACATGGCAAAATCAATAATCGTGGGTTTTCATCAAAGCAAACAGAATTGTGGCAGAAGGAAAATTAAGTGTGACAACAGTGGAGAACATAAATTGATAACAACCTTCAAGTGAGCTGATGCCTTATCCACTGTTGTGAAAACCCCAGAAGATTCAACAACAAATTCTGCACCAAAATCACCCCAGGGAATTTCTGCTGGATCTCTGCAAAAAGAAAATGATTTATATAGCATGCACAAAGTATCAAAATATACAAGCCTAAAGCATAGGCTGCAGTCCCTTTTTAACGGCTCTAACTTGTTTTGACAATCCGAACAGACAGTAATTAATGATGCAGTAAAACCAAACATTTCATATTGCTTTAGCATAAACCATGAACGGTTAAGACTGAACAAGGACACCGAATAGCAACTTCAGCAGGATTGCTAAGCTTTAACACAAATCTACACTATCACCAACATATCCGGATGGCTCCCTTAACTCATACTATCACCAACTTGTATGTAAATGTGAATAATAATTTACTTAAGAAAATAGGAAAAAGTATAGGTTCAATACCTTTTGTTTGTAACCACAACATTCTTCCCATTGATTTCTAATGTGGACTCATCCACGACCTTAATGGTTCCACTGAATACCCCATGTGTGGAATCATACTTCAACATATATGCCTGGACAGAAGGATAAAATCAATATAGTTTTACATTAATAACTGAGGAGTAAATAAATAAAAACTTTAAAAGAAAAACCACATTTCCTTCAGTAAGAATCGAAACACGTTGAATCAAAGGGAACTAACCAATATACATCAAAAGGACAAGGCAACACATTAAAAAACATACTACCTTTTCATAAAACAAAATGGCTGATTGTTGTAATTGATAATGTCATATGGAAAAACTTTATTAAGAAAATGATCAAAACCGTTGTTGTTCTGTTAATGATCCAAGAAGATGATTGATTGCAAGTGATCTATTTTTAAGATACTACAAGCATGGTTTAAATATCGGTATTGGTATCGGTATCAGCTATGATTTTTAGTATCAAAATTATGAAAATATTGGCCGTCAATAATGGAAATATGGGTCATACCTCAAAAACTGATACAATATCGTCAATATATATCGGAATTGATTGATATTTGAAACCATGACTACGACCGATCATACTACTGTGTATTTACTTAAAAAATGATCCACTGACCAACTTGGTAGAACTCATTATAATTAATCTGTTTCTTGCCAATCTCTAAATAAAGTTCCTATGAGATACTTTAGGCCAATGCCTTTAGCAATCATGACTGGTTTTGAACAAAACCACCATTCAACAATCAGGCAAGATGCATACAAAGGTTAGCAAAATGAAAATCCATACCACTCTAACTACAGGAATGCTAGTTAGCTCTATCACAATCTTGCTTAAGCCTTCATGTGGATCTAAGCATAACAACCATGTCTGCGTATTATGTCTGGCAGAAATAGGTGAGATCAATGAAAGGCAACCAACTAAATTAATACAAGGATTCAACATCATAAAGAATATAAGAACGCAAAATATAGCACCAATGCATAATAAAATTAAAAGCCGACAGCATCACATTATAAAACAGCTCACTTAGTGACCCATGCTGTGGCTGCTAAAATCTATCAGTATCAGTGTAACAATACAAGCTTAAGAAGCTTGTGTTGCCTTACCATGTACTTAGCATCAATGAATGGATCATTAACTGCTACCACTTCAACATCATCCCTCGCGGTGGCTATGCGTAAAACCAGCCTTCCAATCCGACCAAATCCTGCATAAGTCAATTCTTGTTATATGCTTAGAAGTACATTACAGAACTAATTACAGTGAGCTTACACATTGAGCATTCAAGTTACTCTGCAATCTTAAGGTACCTTGAACTTAAGCACTATGCTGTAAATATTATGAATGCTCATAAAGGTCTCAAGTGAATAACAATAAAGAACGAACATACCGTTTATGCCAATCTTTGTTTTCCCACCGCTTGACGATCCTAAACAACAAAATAAGCTCAAATGTCAACAAAACCATGTTGAAAATTAACTTAGGAAGACAAAGAAAAATCATTTTCTTGTTTTTGGTCTGTGTTTGGACACTAAACGTAAGCAAAATAATTTTGTGCCTTATTCTTTAATGACAATGCAAATCACTGATGCAATTGGTTATGCCCACTAGGTTACTGATTTCACTAGAAAATCATAATGTCGGTTACAACTTTAAACTCCTATCTACGAAAACTAAACACCGAACAGCCAAATATACTTTTAAATATTTTGACTTGGCTTTTAAGTGAACTTGTAATGTTTACAATATGATAGCATTCATCAGCAAGAACAATACATTACTTGGAACAGCTGGAGGAGCCTCAGTGGCTGTGGCCTTGACTGGCTGAATGCTTCTCCTGCTTGATATCCTATACAATTTAGGGGAAGAAACAAACAATCGTATTAGCCAAACTACTACAAGAAACTCACAAAAGAAAAGAGTGGCCAATAATAAGAAGATTCTAGCTACTTAACTGGGAAGAAGATACTTCCAGTGGGGAAATGGAAGAACAGAAAATGCTGGAACGGAGTGTAGCTGAACTCCTACTGCTTTTAGGACCATGGCAAGATACCTGCACAAACTGGAAAGTTGAATCAACAGAAATTTGATGGTCAAACAAAATTAATTATGAATATAACCAAATACGCAGATTAATATTCACATGTTTGGGAGCTAAAAAGTGCTACCACATTAAAATATATTATAATCCATTTAAAAGAAATGAATCTAATGATAGCATAAAAACGTCAGACGTGAAGAAAAATAAGTACTTCAGCAGGTTTAAACAATAACAATCACTAAATTTAAAGTTTTTGAAACAAGAAATCAAAAGGTAAAATGGAATATAGAAACATAAAATTTCTTTAAACAATCATCAAAAGGTCAAAACACTAATTTTTTTTCAAAAAATGCACAAAAATCCAAAAAACAATTGCTCATTCGAAGTGTCAATATAGTGAGAAGGTGAGCTTTAGCAATAAACAACCGCTATTATTTTTTTAAAACTCATAATTTTTTCTAATTTGCTCATAGAAAGTGAAAGCACCGTGAAATTAAAGCACAGACACAAGGAATCAAACAAGCCAAATCAAATGAAAAATAAAATGAAATGAATTGATTCCGTTTTATCGAAAAGATTGAAAGGTAGTAGAACAAGGATTATAGCAAACCTTGAAAGATTCAGGAGCTCTGGAGTCGGCGGGGAAAAGATCACGAGATCCGTCGAGGAGAGGAGTCGCAGATCTGAGAGTAGCGGAGAACGCCATTTCTAGAGAGAGAAAGAGCAGCGAGCACGATGAACTCCTTTATCTCTCTCCTTTTTTCCCTTCCTCGAAATCGAGATCAAAACCCTAGAAAATTGGGGAAGAGAGAGAGGGAAAATGAGAGCAGAATGGGGAAAGAGAGAGAAGGCGGCCTTTTATAGGAGTCGGGGTTTTTGGCGATTGCTTCTCCTTCACGGACCTCTCTATGCTCTCCCCCCTTTTCCTCTTGCTCTTCACATAGAGTTGGTGATAAGTACACTCCCTTTTCTTTTGGTGCTTTTGACTTTTACTAGTTTTTTCTTTTCTTTTTTCCCTTTTTCTCTGCGTTTTGTGAGGGATCGAGTTGAATATTCCGTGATGGGGTGAGAAACCCATGTGACCCACGTGCAACATTTTTTGCATTTCAAAAAAAAAAAAAAATGAAAACAACGAGCCTTAATATGTAGGAGCAAAATTTTAGAAGGTGGGTTTTACACGTGTTGAAACAAGTATAATGATCACACTTTAAAGTTGATAGTTTGCTATAAAAGGTTATCTAAATTTGGAGATTAGTTACTAGAATTGCATGCTTACTTAATCTGTACAGTAAAAAAATAAACTGTAAAAGACATGAACTATTTAATATTCTACAGTCTGAATTAGCAGAAAATATCACCAGAACAATATCCAAAAATGTTAGATAAATGTCTTAAATAAGATCTAGCGGGAGAAATGTGAGAAAGGAAGAAAGAAAAGAAGCCTTTGTAGTTTCTCAAAGCACTATTCCAAAATCAAGACCTTTTCAATTTTCAAATTTGTAAAAGAAATTAATTAAATTATGTGCAATGAAGGTGGGTGTATTTATCAAAACAATAGTTGAGGGTTGTTGGGGAAGAGAACGAGGGTTAGGCGTGGCCATTTCTGCTGACCTGGGATGAGCTTGCCGAACTCCCGAAGGCCACGCTGGTGCGCTACACCTGCGGATCACGATAACGGCCCGCCAATCCTCATTTCCCAGGCGTGGAAATTATTTTCTTTTATATTCAGTAGCTAATTATTCTAGAAAATAAAATATGATATTGTCTCGCGTGGCAGAGTACGGCCCTTGGAGCGAACCGGGGGGCGGATCTCGGAGACGTCGCGCTCCCATTGGTTCAATCGAAAAGTGCAAGGCTCTGCGTCTGCTGTCCCCGGCACACTTTTACTATCCTGCTCTGCACAAGCTCAAAGGCCCAGTAATTAGCCCATAACTAATTGGGCCTGGCCCATATGTGTAAGAACCTAAGCTTTCAAAAGATTTTAATGGTAAGATAACTGATCATACAGGAAACTAACACCTAGTTTCAGATGTATATAGCCAATATATATATATATTATATATATATATATATATATATATATATATATATATATATATATATATATTCGAATCGACGTGGAAAGTGATATCCTTTCAGTGCCTGAAATATCTGATGTCCGTGAAGAGAAGAGAGATCCCGTACTTGTTGCAGCAATCTACGGCGTCTTTGTCTCTGATACTCTGACACGCTTCTTCAACGGCGCCCTTCCAAGCTGTTGGTCACAGACTCTCACAGTGTTAGTAACAAGCACAATTAGTTGCTAGATAATAAAATTGCGGAAAAGAAAGAACTAGAACAGAAGTTTCCTGTTTTTCATGAGGGAGCTCAAGTGGTGCACATAGATGTCTTTGTTTGGGATTGTTTTACAGGGTTTGTAGATCCTACGCTTTTTCATTCTATCTTTAAACCCAACCCGTATCTCCGTCTCTTATCTTGCTATGAAATTCGCGTAGGAGGCGGGATCAGTAAAAGTTCATTCACAAATATGTTGAGCAAAATCCTCACCGATATTAGTATCACTTACAGAATTCTAGCATGGATAGGATATACAATAGATGTATACGACACAGACACGCAAGCGTGCACACAAACACATCCTCAAACTTCCTCTAACCCTAAATAGAAATTTAACTACAGACTTTGATGATTGCTTGATCTGGGGTCATGTCAAACCTGAACCCTCCATTAAAAGAGTAAAATTCATATAGAAATTACTCGAAGAAACAAATGGGTACAAAAAACAAGCTGTCATGCTCTGATATATCCAAGTAAGCAGGAATTTGATTGAACAGATTGTTTCAAGGAAGTACGCATATTTATGAATTGTGTTGGCTTTGATAAAAAAGGACAAAAATGAGAGTGGAGAGTTGTTTCAAGTGTTTGACTGTGACAATAAATAAGAACAAACAGAAATTCAAAGAAAGTGGATGAAAATCTTCAAAATGTTCAAAATTATGTTTTTATTACTTCATTCCATTTATGATTCCCTTCTCCAGCCAACTGAAATGAAAGAGAGTTTAATAGGTATGCACAAGCTTCGCTAGGTCTTTCTTGAGTCTTACCAGATCTTATTCAAGCCTCACCATGTTGGGAGTGGGCCTTGCTAAATCTGAGTTGAAAGAAAGTTCTTTAATAAAGTTTGAGCTTCACAGATCTATTCCTCTCTTTCACTCCCAGGTCACAATCAGGAAACAACTTCCTTTTTTTTTTATTTCTTTTCTTTGTATATTCTATCAAATCAAATGAGCATAAGGTAACATATATTATAACAGAATGAAAAAGAGAGCATCAAATGGGAAAAATGCATCACTGGCCAAAGCAAAGTTCTCGATTTTTCTGTGGATCTCTGTGATTTTTCTTTTGCTTTCGTGGGCAACCGTTCTGAGTCTGAGCAGAGACCCATACTTATGTTCAAGCACGGTGCTGGTGTTTTCTGGGAGCTTTTACCGCTAGTCGATGGCGGTCAGTCAACGCCTGAGCAATAGGGCAGGACACAATCTTCTAAGGCAATGATTTATCGCAACTGCTCTCACAAGCTAGCTTCTCTCTCTCATTATTTTATTACGTTATAATATTGCAGTAGATTTGTTTGCAGATTTATGTCTTAAGATATTATAAAATTTTGAAGTCTAGAAATTATGGAGAAATACAGTACAAAACTGTTAACACTCTCTCCTAGAGGTGTGCTATATAGCCGACCCGGTTACAGTGAATAGTTAAAGGAGTAGATGATGTGGTGACAATTGGAAAAGAGAATGTTTCCAAATGTAGTGGAGCAAGCATTATATGTTTCAACCAACTGAACCATAATCTGTTTCTTCGTATTAAATCATTGATGTGTTGGGTTAGATGTCGAACAAAGAGTCCCACATCGGCTAGACATGGGGATGGTCTTAGGTATACAAGGATTCGGGCAACTCTACTTAGAAATTGTGGGGAGAGGATTTAAAATCTAGTTGATAGTTTTTTAACTCTTATTGGAGATAGCCCAGAGATTTGAAGTTCAGCAAATCAAAGCAGCACATGAATTATTGTGCAGCCTAATTATTGCCTTGACGATTTGTCATCTTACGTAGAGTCATTACGCGGATTGACTTGCGCGATCAGGTCATCGTGAGGGTTGGAAGGGAGCGAGGAGCCCCTCCTGGGGGCTTGAGGGCTCCGCCCC
This sequence comes from Agave tequilana, assembly GCA_038442645.1. Lineage (NCBI taxonomy): Eukaryota > Viridiplantae > Streptophyta > Magnoliopsida > Asparagales > Asparagaceae > Agave > Agave tequilana. The sequence goes on from JAVJIF010015526.1 coordinate 97,330, forward strand.
CAGACCAAAATTATTTTGAGAAGTCTGCAGATTCCAGAGCAAAGGTGAAACACTCCGGGTATAGGCGTTTGGGCGAGATCGAAGTTTCACTATCGGAGAGGCATCTTGCAGTCACTCTGAGATGTAGCCCGGTATCAACTCAGGATTTGAGAACAAGGCAGCTCAGAGTATCAGCTCGAAGAAACAGTCTGAAAGTCACTCCGAGATGAGAAGATATGATGGACAACTGTCAAGGGCAGTTTAGAGATTTCACACTTGTAACCCTAGTTTTTTAAAAGGAGATGCGTCATCGTTAGGGTGGTCAACCGATGGTTGACAATTTCCTATTTAGATTCTGATTTCGTTTCTGATCTAATTTTAGAAGTTTTGATTTTTTTTCTTCGTGAATTCTCTGACTTTATATTGAAAAGTTTATTCCCCAGTTTGTAACATGTATTGGTGATGTGATTAATAAAATCCCTCTCCCTTCTGCCCCGAGGACGTAGGCAAATTGTCGAACCTCGTTAAATTTTGTGTTTTCTACTTTTGTTCTCTGTTCTTACTTTTGTGATTGTTCTCGACAACTCTGATCGTGGTTCTGAACCTCACTAGGTCTCAACATGATGGGCTCGCAGGAACACAACACAAAGTTCCCATCAGCATATTAGTTTTAGGTAGCTAGCAAGTGGAATGAAATTGGGTAAAAAAAAAAAAAAAACGGTCTAATGTTGCTTGAACCTCATGATCAATATTGACAAAAAACACTTTAGAAGCAGTATCTCAATTATGCATAATCTAACAATGCAAATATTTCATCAGAAGGCTAAACCATCTAAAAGATTTCAGAAGATTAAACCCACAGATATTTAATTTCAGATGCAGTGTGTTATGATGTAAATTTAGATATATGAGATTCAACAACAGTGAAATTTAAAACTATCAGATATCAAAAATCTTATTAGTTTTTGTTTTCTTTTAAATAAATTTCACATTTTGACAAGTGAAAAAAGGACTTACCTTGGCTATTACTACAGCATTACTCTTGACATGTTTAACACAAAGCCATGCAAACTCTGCATCATGCTCCTCTCCTTGCGGAACTCTTTCCGACATCACATTGAATTTGATATCTTCTGGGGTTAAATCATCGGAGTCTTGTGCTAACCACCCGCCTCCAACTTGCCTTAGTGCGAGCATTCCTTTCTCACTCTTTTTCGCCTCAAGAATCCTCAGTCTTTGACTTCCCACGAAGAATCTCAAGTCCTTTTTCTGTACATTTTGGTGCCACGACTTTCTCATAGAACATTGTCGTCTCACCATCTGTTGGACTCCTAAATTCTCGGATCTCTTTTGCGAGGTCCTAAACAATTATAGCGATATGCAAGTAAATTACTGACTAATTAGATTTATGAAAAAGAAATTAAGGAAATATGAATAGATAAAACCCACTTCCCATACTCACTTCATATATTATTGTGTTAGAGGTAACTATGCTACCAAAAGTGCTTGGGATCAGCTTTGCAGCCAATCTATAAGCTTTGAGGATATCTTGCATCGATGCTACTCTGCATGGGTTTGTGTGCTTCACAATCACACAAGTGGAGTTCTTGAACTCTGACACTCAGTTCCAAGCAGCATCCGCATATAAATAGTTATTGCAAACCATTTCTTGTCCAAATCAGTTGTCGATGGAAAAATGCTAAATCAAATTACAAATGAAAATAATGTCCTAACTTCTTAAGAGGTGATCAAGATGACAACATCAGGTATAAGATTGCAAAATGAAGAAGAAAAGAAGAAAGAAAAGAATCTAGCATTGAATTAGTGTTATAACCAACATTAATTAACTCCTTTTCAGCAGAAATAAAAATTTCAAAATCTATGAGTAACATTTTGAAGCATGATGCAGAGCATCTTTCTGATCATGCACACCTTTGCAATGATCTTTATGAACAATATTATTTGTTTTGTGTCATCTAATAATTGTATCAATCATATAAACCTTTTCAACTGTCTTTTGTGCTAGATTTTGTGGTGTGTTTAATTGCTTCAGAACTAGGTCTGAACTACTATACACGCAGCACACCAACACAACACAATGAAATGATGAGTAACTTGATTCTAATGTAATTGAAACCTAATATATTTTCATTAGCTTCTCACGTTCCCATGGTGTTGTATGGCAGTGGCAACTACCAGCATTCGCCACAGAAATACTCTTATCATCATAAAATGCAGCCTTATGGTGAGGATTTTCACCACATCGGGGTGTACTTTTCAGTGAGAGAGGCACCGTAAAGCTAGGAGAAAACTTGTCACCTGAACAAGAACATCAGATTAGAAATTAAATGCATAGTAAAGTAATCATACAAGGACAGGATAACAGTACAAGTTTTACCTCCTGCGGATTGCTTCTATAACCATTCTGAAACTGCAGACACGTAGGAAGCGACATGTTGAAAAGCCTTCCATGCCAGCTTCATGCGAAACTGCTAGCTGCCTTGATTTCCTTTCAGAAATTCCAATAGTCATTGTGGTCCATCACAACCAAAACATCCTTGTGATTCTGTCATAACTTTCTTTAGCAAAACTAATTGATAGTTAACTGTAATAATGTTTAAATAACGATAACGTAACAATAACGTTTTTCCTTTGTTATGTTAACATATGTTATAACGTAACGCATAGCGTAGGTTACGCGATTAATATTTATTAATAAAAATAACATATATACTATATTTAAAATTTTTATAAATAGAAAAATAATTTTAAAATATCTAAAAAATATCAAAACAATATATAATACATTTAGCAAGTCTCACAATAAATTTTAGCGAGCATCGAGGAACCAAGGTGCTTCGATGCCGTGTGGTTCCTCATCAATTGAAGAGAGATCGACGACGAATTCCTTATCAATTGAAGAGTTGTGATGTTTTTTTATTTTTGGAGCATATAATCATACAATGACAAGTTTCTCCTCAACCATGGTTCAAAGTCTCAGTCTCGGCCGCCGACTCGGCCGGCACCGAGACGGATCGGTCTCGGCGACTCGGATCAGACTCGGGCGATACGCAAAAAACGCTACATAGAGCGCCAAAAAATTATGAAAAAATCATGACAAATCATAAAAAAATGTAAACATCCAAATTCATGCATCACATATTCAAAACATATCACCTAACACTCAAAACATAACGTGAAAGCATAAATACAAGCGTCGTCGGTAGAAAAATATCAAAATACATGAATATACTAGATTAACCTACACTAACTTAATTACCTAACTTCAATAAATTATTAAATTACCTAACTTAATTACAAAACTTTATTAGATTAAATTAACCTAAATTAAGTTAAATTAACTTTACCTAAACTAAACTAAATTAAATTATATTAAATGCAAATTAATTAGAGAGAGAGGAACAGAGAGAGGGAGAGACGGAGACAGAGGAGAGAGAGGGAAACACAGTGGAGGAGAGAGATAGACAGAGAGAGAGAGAGGGACAGAGAGAGAGAGAGAGACAGAGAGGGAGAGGGGGAGAGAGACAGAGAGACAGAGAGAGATACAGAGGGAGTGAGAGAGAGACAGAGAGAGAGAGAGAGATACAGAGGGAGAGAGAGAGATACAGAGTGAGATAGAGAAACAGAGGGAGAGAGAGAGTCCGACAGAGAGAGAGACAGAGAGAGAGATACAGAGGGAGTGAGAGAGAGACAGAGAGAGAGAGAGATACAGAGGGAGAGAGAGAGGGAGATACAGAGTGAGAGAGATACAAAGGAGAGTGAGAGTCCGACAGAGAGAGAGAGATACAGAAGGAGAGAGAGGGAGATACAGAGTGAGAGGGAGAGAGAGGGAGATACAGAGTGAGAGAGAGATACAGAGGGAGTGAGAGAGAGAGAGAGACAGAGAGAGAGATACAGAGGGAGAGAGAGGGAGTGAGAGAGAGAGTTCGACAGAGAGAGAGAGAGTCGCTGCGGAGAGAGAGGAGAGAGACAGAGAGAGAGAGAGAGCCGGGAGAGAGAGTCGCTGCGGGGAGAAAGAGAGAGAGAGAGTCGCTGCGCCGGCGCCGCTGCGGGGGAGAGACAGAGAAAGAGAGGGAGAGAGGCACAGAGAGAGGGAGAGAGAGAGAGAGACTGAGAGGGAGAGGGGAGAGGGAGAATTACCTGCAGACGGACGGCGACGGCGACGCGGTGGGACGGCGAGGGCGTCGCGGGGGGGAGGGACGGCGAGCGCGACTGAGAGAGAGAGAGAAAGAGAGATCAGATCTGATCTCTCTCTCTCCCTCAGCGCGTTTTAATGGGGAGAGTCACGGGCGGCGACTCGGACCCGACTCGGGTCCGACTCGGACCCGACTCGGGTCGACTCGCCGATCTTCTGTTGACTCGGCCCTCCGAGTCATACCGGAGGGCGCCGAGTCGGATACGACTCGGCCGAGTCGTATCCGACTCGGCCGAGTTTTCGTTCACTGTCCTCAACTGAAGAAAGATCAACGAGAGAGGAACCAGGGTGCTTTGATGCTCGCTGATGAGAGAGAAATGAAATTGAAGATAAACTGTAGAGAAAGGAGGAACCACGCGAGAGAGTCATTGCCGTCGCCGTCGACTGCAGAGAGAGGAGGAACTTGGGTGGTCTATAATTCGCTCGCCGTCGCTAATTTAGAGTTTCACGTAGATTTGGTCTTGAGCGAGAAATCGCTTCGCTGTTTTATATTTGCAATTTGTGTAAATACATGTTACGAATGTTATGTTATTTTCATAACGCAACGTTCATAACACTTTAGAAAACGCTCGTTATTGGGAACTGCGTTTTTGCGAGTGTTATATAACGAATGGGTGTCGTTATGTTCTGTAACGGGTTATAACGAGTTACATAACGGATTTTTTAAAACATTAATACTGTATATTACTGTATATTACTGTATATCACGCTACTAAGATTCCAAACTATTACCTTAGCAGCAGCCCTGATCAAGATAGGTCCACCAATATCAATATTCTCAATACCATCCTCAAATGTATTCCATTATAAGAAACGTTTTCATAGAAAGAGTACAAGTTCACCACCACTATATCAAATGTCCCTGTATAAATAATGCGTTAGTCCGAGAAGAAAAAATAAATCAACAGTTTAGGATAACCTTTGCCCAGTTATGACCTAAGGCCATCTACATAGGGAGGTGCTATTATCTATTGTGATGAATACTGAAGTCCGAGCTCACCAGTGCGATGTTTATCTAAAGCTTCCCATGTACTGGTCTTGAACTCTTCTAGCAAAAAGACCACCGTGTATGCTAGGATGCAAACTTTTCACTCTGCCATCAAGCTGTGGAAGACAATATAAAAGTTTATTTATCATGTAGATAATAAGTAGCAACTTTCCAATTAGAGTCAAGCAAGGGGGTTCTCACTTTCATATTTTGGAAATATCACTACAAGTATTTTTATAGAAAAATAAATTATGCATTGAATCAATTACAAAGCACAAGGGAAAAAGCTTGTGGTCACATTTTCAATGTAAATCTCTCAACCCAATTTCAAAGGACAAGCCAATTAGCTTTTATAACAAAAATATACTCAGTATTACATGATGAGATATCTTTTACCATTTATCAATATGGATTTGTGATATCATGTAGATAGGTTTCTCAGTGTCAGTTCCAGTAGACCTTACTGATGAGGACATCACACTGACTCCTCTGCGCACATATCAGCGACGTCGTCGTCGTGTCACATCGGCCCTGTTTTGGCCTTGGTTTTGAGTCTAGATTATTTATGATTTAGTTTATTGTGTTGGGCTATTGTGCAGTCCGTATTTTATAGTTTTGTTGCTTTTTGTTTGAGTTCAATCGGACTTTGTTTAAGTCAGTTTGAGGAGTCATGATTAGTCCTAGTCGGTTGAGTCTTCTTTTATTTTGTAGTGCTTTATTGAGTTCAGATTGTTTAGTACTACATCGAATATGTGAAAAAACTCTTCTTTGTAAGAGCATATTTAAGAGACTCGTTTGATGAATAAAGTAATGAATATATGGATATAAGCTTTGTTTTGTGTTTTGGTTTGGTCTGTTTTGATTGAGTCGATTGGTGGTGAAGCCAAGATACAAGTTGCGACCTGTGAACATATCTAAATTCCTATTTAGTTCTTGATCCCACATCATTTTGGATCAGAGCCGAATTCCCTGATTTTTCCTTCCACAAAGAAAACACTTCAAAAAAAAAATAAACATTTATTGTTCCATGAATAGTAACTTTACTGTTCATTGCAGAGCACAATTACAGTTCGAAGTTCGATTCGAGTTCCGTCTTAAGCATTGATGCGTGACTGAGTCCCGGAGCTACTGAAAAGATTTTACAACCCGATTCGATTACAGTTTGAGCCGCTGATTGCCCGATTCGAGTCCAGTTTGAACTGTTGAGATTCTTGGATAACCTTTAATCCTCATACGCTAAATTTTCTACATAAGTTTTTACTTTTGCGATGAATACATATATACTGAGTATGATGAAAAGAAAGTAGAACGGGATATGCATGCGGCTATCTCGTATTTTCGGGATTCTCATGATGGGTATGAAAAGTGAGAAAATAATATTAAAAATTTTTGCAAATTATTTCTCCCCAACATCTAAACAGAAGTACCACTATGTCCAAAAGGCTGGTTGGACAGACTTATTGGTGGTGCAAAGACAGCCATATTAACGATCAGTGTTGGTTTGTCTTATGAGATCATCTTCGTAATCTGTATGCTCCACACCTTCTTTATGCATCTGAGACAGACTATAATATTGAGCAAGAGCCCGAGCCCGACAGCTGATCATTTGCCGATATATGCACTGAGCTTCAGAAGGCCTTAGAGAAATATGTAGCAAGTCAGGCTACAGAGATTGACACAGATTCAGAGCCTCCAGTCCTTATCGAACCAGAAGTTGCAGTTGAGCTAGAGCCAGCAGTTATTGATGAACCCGAGTCAGAGCTAGAAATAGAAGAGCCTCTTATAGAGACTTCAGCAGACTAACAACGGAGTTGCCATAGAGCTAATGACATCTTCGCCAGATGTGAGAGTTCCAATGTCCCTGAGATCACCTAACTTGTACGATTATTTGTAGATCTTTTACATAGACAGTCACAGGAGATCAGGCTATTTATGATGCGAATTATAATTAATTCAATTCTTATCCGGGAGGATGCATCTCTATCTGCTACCTGTGCATTACTCGAACTGTCATCATTTAAAGCAGGTGTGTCATGGAAGCCAGCTCTACCTCTGCCATCTTGGTTTAGCCATAACGCATCGGTGATGATTTTTCAATCACCATATTGGCTCGATTAAGGACTTGTGATGTGGTTCAACCTGGTTGTGCTTGCCTTACTATTTATCACTGCATTCACTGGAGATGAATGCTTTCAAGTCGGAGAGAATAATGGGAAAAGCGAACGGTACAGATTTGGCAGATTTAAGATTTTAGTTGATTTCAGATTTTAATAGATTTGATCAAGATTTAGGATTTATTTGAATCTAGATGTGGTTAGTTTGGTTAGTTTGGTGAGATTTAATGTTATCAATAATTGTACGTATAGTGCATGTATTGTAAGCTATATATAGCTATGTAATGATCTTCGAAAATCATTATTGGATGCTTTGATAAAAAAATGAAGCTATTTGCTTTGGAATTGATTTTTGATCAATGGATTGAATCATAGGCAGTGAAAACCAAGATCCGGTTGCAATCCGTGATCAAAATCTTTCTTTTCTCTCTTGTTCTTCCCCAATTCCATCAAATCACCACCACAAACCCTAAATCCCCCTCCGTCCCGCATCACTTACTTTAAAATGAATATGGATATTGTTCATCCCCAGATCCAGTAATAGATTTTTTCGATGGAACTTACAGAAAATTTATTCTGGGTTTGGAACTTGATATATTAGTTGTGTGAATGATCTAACAATTTTCCCTGTGACACACTTATTGATAATGAACACTAAAAGGAAGTGAACACTACTAGTACAAACCATGTTGATAGCACAGAGCTACATAAGCATGCAACTTTTGACAAATTACAGTCAGAATGACTAGTACAAACCATATTCATAGTATACCATCGCTGTGCTATCACAAATATTTTTCAAATCATTAAAAAAATGGAGTAGAAGAAAATTTTGTGCTAAACAAATGTTTAAGATAAAACAGATTACCGTTTCAGGGAAATGAGTAATTTCTTCGACTCTAGTTACTGAAACTCCAGCATCTTCCAATGCAGTTGCTGTTCCTCCAGTGAATTAATAGTATATCTATATTGATGCAACAAATTCATTAGAAGTAAATCTAGACATGAATGGAATTAAATATGTAGCTTAAGTTTCCAAGAATAATCCAGTTACCAGATTGAAGGTTATGATAAAAAGTAATTACAATCAAAGCATACAGGGGCAGACATTGAACAAAACATGTCAAAGACTCAAATGGTAAACCATGTGCAGACATTTCAAAAATCATTGTCTTGTCAAAGATCCCATATTGCTAAATTCTGAAGTTAATTGGAGCTTCAGGCCCTCACCTGCATTGGGTAAACTATGATTTACCTATTGATGTTAGATACTGACAACATTCAATAAGCATGACTATATTACCCAAGTTTGTGTAAAGGACAACCTTGCGGGAAAATTATAAGAATTGAAACATCCTGTTGAAGCAAGTAGTCCATGTCAAAATGCCAAAGTTCTTCAAAGTTGTAATTCCATTGGATAAGCTGTGATTCAAAGTTAAAATCATTCACTATGACACAAACCTCCGTTGTTATATTGAGTAGGGAGACATCAGCAACGTTTGGATGTCTTCGAATTTCATTAGTTCTGTTTAAACTTAAACTAATATGCCGAGTTGGTAGAACTTAAGAGGGATAAGAAAAAAATAGTCTGAACTCAGAACTAGACATGAACCTTTTGAACATGAAACATAAAAAATTCTACAGAAGCAACACCCTTACTGAAAACATCTAATGATATAGAAAAGATAAATTTATTGTGTAACAAACCAGAGACTAAAGGAAAAAACTTGAAGAAAAAAGGTAACCTGCAAAAAGAGTAACTAAAGAGATGAGTATCACAATATAGCATCTTATAAATGAAGATAACAAGAGACGTAAAAGATTAGCAAAAGGAAAAACTCACCCTAATGCTTGAAGTCCATTTCCAAGGAAAGCCAGATCATGCCTGTTCGATAGTGATACGAGGGCTTGCTTGCAACCTACAAATGAAAGAATATAAGCACTAATGGTAGAAGAAATGAGAGTTTCTGACATGCAAATTTATGGAATTTTACATCTATAACTTACAATCAATATAGAGTGAAATGCATTAGCTACCGCAACAGCAACATGTCCGTGAATAGCATCTCAAAATAAAATAAAATAAAGAAACAAAAAAATTGAACTTCAACCCAGGGAGTAACACTAAGAGATAGATAAGTGCCCGGTGTAAAGAGAGTGGAAAGAGGCAGTTCTAGTCGAATCTCACAAAATATTTCTCTATTGAAAACTCCCCAAATTATTTGATTTTCTCAAGAAAAATCCTTAATATTATGAAATTGGGAGTGCATAGCAAGTTAGGCACTCAAACTTTGTCATTCATCAAGTAAAAAAAATCATAAAACAGCATATTCCCTTAAAATGCCGGACAGAGTTATGATCTACAAGCACATGGAATATAGAAACAAAAAACAACCAACCTAATGTTAAGTTGTGAAGCCTGATTATTGCCTTGATGATTTGTCGCCCTAAACAGAGTCATTACACATATCGACCTGCACGATCGCGTCGTTTTTGGGGTTGGAAGGAGGCAATGAGCCCCCTCCCCGGGCTTGAGGGCAGAGCCCCCGAATAAATTATTTCGAGAGTCCCCCTTGCAGATCCCGGAGCGAGTGAGAATCACTGTGGTAAAGAGTTTCAGGTTGAGGACAGGGTCGGAGTCTCGCTCCAGAGTAGCAGCTTGGTATCACTCCGGAGGAGCACTCCAAAACATCTAAGCGGAGGACTCCAAAGCGACAGTGCAGAGTAGCACCTCAGAGATGCATAACGGTGAAGCGGACCAGTCTGGAAGCTTCATAGCCCGTGAAACTTGCGAACACATGTCAATGGCAGTATGGTGATTTTATAACTTATAATCTTAGTTTTCTCTATAAAAGGAGATGTGTCGTCATTGTGGTTAAGAGAGCAGATGTGTGTGTATGTCATTGTACATACAGCGCAGCTGTTAAGTTATCTCTCTGATAATGTAGTGGATTTGCGTGAGGCTCCACAATTTTTCCGAGTTTGGGTTTTCCATATAAAATTCCGGTGTCTTTGATTGTGCATCTGATTTGTGCTCTTTCTTCTTCCCCAATTTCCTCTCAACACCTATACTACATTTAAGTACA